>JAOXJP010044652.1:0-16258 GCA_025762735.1 Platanus orientalis
ATTCACATTACTCATTCAATTGTTCATAATTCGTTCATATAGATCATGTATAATCGTTGCTTCAAGTAGATTTCGATAATTCATAGTTCTTATGATCTTGCATATCATGGGATTTTTGCTTTGTCCAAAGAAATCGATAATACCAATCATTGGTTCATATTTCATAGTCCATATTTGGTAATCGAAGTTTCATTCATATTTTATTTCAGTCAAAGACACTTTCTCTCATGTTCAGGTTTATGTTAGTTTAATGGAATTCACATTTCTTATAGCAATTCAATATAATTCACTTAAATCAATCGCATCATAGTACATATTTAACATAGGAATTTTAAAGGAAACATTATGAATCTATCAATAAAGAGTATCATGAGATCAAAACATACTTAGATTCAATTTTTATAACAATTCACATGAGATTTCAATAAATAGCATGAATTTATCAAAAGAATTTGACATATGTGATGAAAATAGCATTCAACTCACATAGGGATCACTTGTAATCATAGGAACATCAATTTAGAGTAAGACTCTCATGGCTTTCCAATAAAAACATTCTAACAATAGGATTCACCACAAAATCATAAGGATCTATAAGAAACAAATGGGGAATTGACATTAGTTTGCAAGAATACTTACTATCTTCTTCTTTCTAGTTCAAAACCTTGATCATATCCTCTCTCAATGGTCAATCTCTGTAATAGTGATATAGACTCAATGAGAAACTAATGTAGACAATGAATCTAAGGTCTAACTCTCTAAATTCTACCTAAACAAGTCTAGATTTAAGTAGCTTTGAAGTTTACCTTACTTGGGTGAGCTCATTTTCTCCAATTCTCTCTTCCTTCTATTATCTCTTGTGTCTTAGGTGTATTCTAATCCAAATTGGGCTAAACTGAGGTAATATACTCATCCTTGCATGAGATTGCTCATTCTAGAAAGATTCCAATCGCACGGGGGAGAAATCCTCCTTTTTATTTTCGGATTTGGGTGATGGCAAGCACTCGAGGTACCCCTTTGCGAGTGCTCGAGGCTGTATAACCCGAGCCCTCGAGTGGTGTCGCAAGCGCTTGGCTTACGTGACACCCAAAATCAAGGTTCTGGAATTCTGGTTGTGGGCACTCGCAGCCGCAGGGTCTCGCGAGTGCTAGAGGTTTGGTTGGGTTCATCTCAAGCTGTCCTTTCATAATTGATGACCCACTTCCACGTGGGTCAAAATCCAAGGTCACAGGACTTTCCTAAGGTCTACTAAGGTCTTTGGGTCAAGTCCATTTAACATCTAAACCATGTTTACATTACATGGTGCAAGTGCGGGGTGTTACAACATTCCTCCTAGAGAAGATCTATAATATATTTTCTTTAAGAAAGAAAGATCCCAATTTTGGACTTGACTACTTCAATTCCAAGAAAATACTTTAATTGATTGTTCCAAGAAAAATCCCGTTCCAATCGCTACTTAACTCTTTTTACCTTGATGTCATCATTCACAATTTCTACAATGCCATCCACATACACTATCAAAGGAGTCAACTAATCATGATGACGCTTCACAAAGAATGTGTGATCAGTTTGAAGTTGCCCATATTCATTCTACACCTTAGCACTCCTAAATCTTTTAAACCATGCCCATGGAGATTGTTTAAGGCCATACAATGCCTTCTTTAGTGTGCACACTTTTCCTTTCGCAATTGAGTACACAAACCTTGGAAGAAAATTCATATGCACTTCTTTCATAAGATCTTAATGTAAAAACACATTCTTCACATCAAACTTTAGTAAAGGTCGTCCTTGGTTGATGGAAAGAGAAATAAGAACTCTTATAGAGTTCATTTTGGTTACTGGGGCAAAAGTCTCTTGGTAATCAATGCCATAAGTTTGCATGTACATTTTTGCCACTAGTCTAGTTTTCTTCTTTTCCAGTGAATCATCAGATTGATGCTTTATAGTAAACACCTATTTGCAGCCAAATGGTTCCTATCCTCTAGGAATATCCACCATGTCCTATATGTTGTTCTTTTCATGTGCTCTCATCTCTTCCTCCATTGCAACCTTCTAATTAGGTTGAGAGAGCCTTTGACACACTCTGAGGGACAAACATAGAAGAGAAAGCAAAAACAAAGGTACGAAATGAATGAGACAAGGCACTGCATGAAACAAAATTAGACAATGGATGTTGTGTATAACATCTTCTACCTTTTTTGAAAGCAATAGGAATACTAGAATCATTATGATTAGGAATCTTTGAAGGATTAACTATGCTAGGTGGATCTAAAGAAGATTCATGGTGAGGGGCACGAGAAGACTTCTTTGCTTCAGACAACTTCTTCCTTACATATACCTTCTTATATGGCTATACTTCTTTTCTTTTAGCAGTCTCCCCCTCTTTACTGTCACCAACATCAAAAGAATATGAAGGCACACACAATTGTAATGACTGAGAAGACAATCTTCATTACGAATTCCCCACTAGAGAAGTCTTCAATGGAGAAAAGAATGTAATGGACTAAAAAAAATCACATCCATAGATATAAATCACTTGCGAGAAGAGGGATGGTAGCATTTGTATCCCTTCCAAGTTGCAACATATCACTTGAATACACATTTGAGGACCTTTAAGTCTAGTTTAGATTTGTCAAATTTGGGTGCATGAACAAAGCACACACAAACAAAGGTTATTGGAGGGAGAGAAAAAAATTGGGAAGGAGAGATAGTGAAGAGAGTTGGAAGGATCTTAGAGATGGAGTAATTTTTATGGAAGGCTCTGCGGAAGAGTCTAAGAAAGCGAGGATTCACCAATCCAGACACCATTCCAATAACTAACGTGATCCCATTGCCAATGACAAGAGAAAAGTGGGGATATAGTAGATATTGAATGACAATGATGCATTTTCAGATGACTGAGGCACTGGAGTTTGTTATTGGGTTCGTGTCTCACCTATTTTTATCCAATCCATACTTGCTAAGAATTAGATAGTGCCATAGACTTCCTTCTTCCAATGTGAAACGCCATATCCATTTCTCGAGAAGAGATTTATTTTTTCATGATGATGTTTCCAATCCCTAAACCCCCAATAATTTTGGCTTGCGAATCTCCACCCAATTGAAATGATCCTTTTTAGAACCTCCCCCATCCCATAGAAAATCTCATTGTATTTGATTAAGCTTCTTTGCCACTTTAACCGGAATGGAGAAGATTGACATATAATAGTTTGGAAGGTTAGATAAGACTGGTTTAATGGGAATGATTCTACCTCCCAAAGAGATGTGTGTTTTTATCCATGAAGCAAGCCTCTTTTCAACTTTCTC
Source organism: Platanus orientalis (assembly GCA_025762735.1). Lineage (NCBI taxonomy): Eukaryota > Viridiplantae > Streptophyta > Magnoliopsida > Proteales > Platanaceae > Platanus > Platanus orientalis. The sequence goes on from JAOXJP010044652.1 coordinate 3,307, forward strand.
AATAACCGGGTCCCAAAATTTTCCCAATTGGAGTTGCCCCCCCTAAAGGAATTCCAAGATATTTGAGGGTCCATTCTTCCACTCTGCATCTAAGTATGTTGGCTAAGGATAGAAGGTAGGAATCTTCCACAATAATCCTTGCAATGCTTGATTTCTCCCAATTGACTTTGAAGCCTGATATCAGTTTAAAGACTTGAAGTGTATGTTTCAGATTCATGTTGTCTGCTAAGGAGGGTTTAACAAAAAAAAAATAGAATCATCCGCAAATCGGAGATGTGATATAGAAAGATCACTAACATGAATCTTAAAACCTTCAACTAGATTTACATGAATAACATGAGAGAGGAGACCATTGAGGGAATCAACCACTAGGGAGAATAGGAAGGGCGATAGTAGGCTTCCTTGTCTGAGGCCTTTGGAATCACAAAAAAACCTTTTAAGGTACCGTTGAGCAAGATGGAGAACCAAGGACAAGTCACACTACCCATCATCCAATTAATCCATTTGGAGCTGAGTCCTTTCTTGTTAAGAACCCATTCCAGGAAACCCCAATCAATTTTATTAAAAGCTTTCTCAAGCTCAATTTTGCAGACTAAGCCAGTGGTACCAGATTTCTTCCAATAGTCAAAACTTTCATTTTTTATAAGAATACCATCAATGATTTGTCTACCTTTTATGAATGCGCCTTGGGAGTTAGAAACAATATCATTCATAACATTTCTGAGCTTGCAAGAAAGTATTTTTGCAATGATTTTGTGGAGACTTCCAACAAGACTGATGGTTTGATAGTCAGTGAGATGAAAGACACCATTGAACTTGGGAATATGAGCAATGAAGGTGGCCTGAGCACCTTTGTGAAATTTTTTTCTATCATAGAACTCCTTAAAGACATTCAGTAGATCAACTTTAATTAACTTCCAACAGGTCTAGTAAAAGAACATGGAGAAACCGTTAGGACTTGGTGATTTATCTTTGTCCATGTTGAAAACAACCATCTTAATTTCCTCCTCGGTGAAAGGCCTTTCAAGAGAGAGCCTTATCAGAAGAGAGACGAGGCTCGAAAAGATTTTCATTCTAGGTCGGGAAACTGTCTCCTAAGAGAACAATCCTTCATTAAAGTTGGAAGTTACAAATGCTATTTCATCAAATTCAAACACTTCATTTCGATCTATCAGTAGTTTGGTAATGAGGTTCTTTATTTTCCTCCCAATAGCAACTTTATGAAAGAACCTTGTGTTGCCATCCCCTTAATCTATTTATATTTGGCTTTTTGCTTCCAGAAAACTTCTTCATGTCTAAGGATTCTAGTTCTTCTATAAGAAACAACCTTGTAGCCTGCAGATTCTCAAGAAAGCCTATATCTTCCAAATTTCACTTGTCAAGTTTTGATATCTCATCCAATATTTTGTCTTTGTTAGAGTTGAGCTTTCCAAAGGTATTCTTGTTCCAAGTAATAAGTTTCCTTTTTATGAATTGAAGTTTTTGACAGAATTTGAAGCCTTCTCTTCCAGAGACCATACATTCATTAGGTTTAAAATTAGGGTGGAGGGCCCATATGTTTTCGAACTTGAAAAGTTTAGGCTCGAACCTTTAAATCTTAGTGTTGAGGACAATAGGCCAGTGATAAGAAATATGTCTCAAAATGGCCTCTTGAAAGAAGTGAGGGAATCTATATTCCTAATCAGTAGAGATCATAAATCTGCCAAGTTGGCATAAGATAGGATTTTCCCGGCCATTGGTCCATGTGAATCTACTATTGAGCAAATGTGAATCTCTTAATCTTGACAAAGTTAGAAAAGAAGAAAATTCACGCATCATCCTTGTGATTCGGCCACCCGAAATCTTTTCAGATGGAGATCTAGTAGCATTAAAATCGCCACCCACTATCCAAGGACCACTCCATCAAGAGCGAATGGTTGAAAGTTCATCCTAAAAAGATTGACGATTAGAAGATAACGAGGGGCCATACACACCTATTAATAACCATTCAAAATTAGATTCCAAAATTGAAAATGAGATAGAAGCTGAAAATGATCCAAAAAAAGCATTAAGCTGAGAAAGTATTAGGGAATCTAAGCAATTAGAATTCCACCCAATGACCCTTCCACTAGAAGATAATCTCAGTCATCAATCCTTTTACTAGAAACACTTCTGAGTAGCCGTTTGCAGATCACTACCTTTTTAGTTACTTGTAGTATTAGTATGCTAGGATCACATTTTCTAATGCAAGTTTTAACCATACGACACTTTTTAACCCCACCCAACCCTCTTAGATTCCAGCTTAGTATCTTCATCTAAAAGTAGAACAACAACCCTTGGAGAGTCTTTTAGAAGCAGAGAGTTCACAACCATCTTTCATTTCCCACTGCATATTTTTTAGTTCCCTCAAAGCTTTATCCCCTTTTTTAGAAGAAGAGAGATCATCAGCCAAGAATTCAGACATTTTAACAAGAACACCATTGTCATCAACTACATGGAGACCCATTTTATCCATAACCCCATCCACCCCCTCACTTTAACGAAGGACTTCCAATCTCTGAGCAACAAAATCCTTGATTGGAACGACATTCTTTGGCAAGTATAGATTGGATTCCAAAGAGTAAGGAAGACAGAGCTAGATATAATATGAGCAGAAGTAGGACAAGAAAAAGGAGGAGATGCAATTGATTTTGAAGGAGACAAAGAAGAAGTGGATAATGGTATACCTGACTAAGGGGATGAGTTGAAATGGCCAGAACCAACCTTGGAAGCTTGAATGTCTGAATCATTTCATGAGTCATGTGAAGAAGTTGGTGATGGTGATGATTCTTCTATAGGTTGATGGCTTTCAACAAAGAGAAAATCTATAAAAAAGTAAAAGATGAAGAGAAGAAGAAAGGGGGGGAACCTTTAACCCAAGGGGAAGGGAGTAGCCTTCACCACCAGTGTTAAACTAGGTGGGGGCTAGTCCCATTCTAGTGTTTTGGGTCTTCAACCTGTAGAACAAGGAAGACGAAGAATTTGTTGAATTCAAAAGTCACGTATTGCATAACATAAGAGAGCCCTGGTCATAGGGTCTATAAATAGACTCCCATGGCTAGGGTGGGTTACAAAAATAAGGTGTAAGACCAATATACCCCCAAAACCCAATTACACATAAAATATAACCTCCTACTAAAATAAATGATATGAAAACCCATTAAACACAAACAATGACTAAACTATTTTCAATTATGTGTATCCCCCTACAAGAGATATAAAAATATAAAAACAACAAAGTAAATGCTAAAATAACATCCCAAACATGTAGGGACTCTCTATTGGAAACAAAATAGGGGTCCCATCTCTCCTACGCCTCCTCTAGTAAGTCTGGAAAGCCTACTTGGACCCGATGTCCTCATCAACTTTCACCTCCTGGGAAAGAGTCGCCTCTGACGCTGAATGGCTGTGGTACTACTCCAAAATATCAGGATCAATGCTTTGTAATTCTCTCTCTATCAGCCAGGTACTGTCGTTATCTGGACGACCCTTCCACTTGACAAGGCATCTCTGGTAATCTCTCTATCGAGTGGAAACAATCTGATCCTCTAATATGGCTTCAATCTCCTCCCTATTAGTGGCAACTGGTGGAAGCGGTGGCATAGGCTGAGGGGCTAATGCCTGAGTGTCTGCAAAAGGCTCAAGATTGGGTGTGGAATGGTCATGATAGAGTACAAGATCCTTTACATTAAATGTAAAGCTGATCCCCAAATCAGTCGGAATATCTAAAACATTAGGCCTAATCTTGTTCAGAACTTTGTAAGGTCCTAAACTCCTCTCGTGCAATTTTTGCATGACTCTAGTTGGTTATCGCTTAGGGCGGAATCAAACCGTAACTAAATCTCCAACCTAAAATTTGCGATGCAACAGTGCAAATCAGCCGACTGTTTATAATGCTCATTACTCATAGCAATTCTAAGCCTGATCTCCTAGTGTAGTGAATGTATATGTGATGCAAATGCTGATGCAGACTCAGATAGACAATGGGATGTAGACATAGGAATGAGGTCTATAGGAACCCTGGGTCTATAACCTGTAACTATCTCAAATGGACTCATATCAGTTGTCTTATTGACAGAACTATTGTATGCAAACTCTGCAGTAGACAGAACACTATCCCATGCCCTGAAGTTCTTACCAACCAGACATCTAAGTAAAGTCCCTTGAGTTCTGTTTACCACCTCAGTCTACCCATCTGTCTGAGAGTGATAAGCAAAAGAGAACTGCAGCTTGGTACCCATCATCTTCCAGAAATAACTGACAAACCGGACATCATAGTCAGACACTATGAACTTGGATACCCCATGTAAACAGATTACCTCATTAAAGAATAGACGAGCGACCTTGGAGGCATTTGAAGTCTTGACACATGGTATGAAGTGGGCCATCTTGGAAAAACGATCCACTATAACCATCACAGAATCGTGTTATCTTGGAGAACAAGGAAGGCCTAACACAAAATCTATGCTCACATCCTGCCATGAAGTGTGAGGTATTAGCAAAGGAGAATATAGTTATGGACTCCGCTTCCTTTGCTTTGCCAATTGACAAGTACGACACTGCTCTATAACTTTTGCCATGTCTCATTTCAAACTAGGCCAGTAGAAACGGTCCTCAACTAGAGCAATGGTCTTGTCTCGATCGAAGTGGTCGGCTATGCCACCTACATGCATCTGCCAAATCAGAAAGTCCCTCATTGAGGTGCGAGGAGGACATAAGTGTGTACCCTTAAAGAGATACCCGTCTTGAATCACAAACTTTCTGCTCCTCATTGGTTGATCGCCATATAAGGAGTGGAAGATAGTACCAAATACGGTTATCTGTACGCTCATAGTATGTAGGATGTAGACCTTCCACTCAATGCATCTGCGACCTTATTTTCTGAGCCGATTTTGTATTTCAGGACAAATGTGTACTCCTGAAGATACTCCACTCACTTGGCATATTGTAAGTTAAGTTTCTTCTGAAAGCCTAAATATCTCAAAGCCTCATGATCAGAGCATAAGATGAATTCTTGCGGTAACAGGTAATGTCGCCAATACTTGAGGGACTGGATCAGTGCATAGAGTTCCTTGTCATAGGTGGAATACTTTTGTTTGGCTTCATTTAATTTCTTGCTAAAATAAGCCACAGGATGTCATTCTTGACTCAGGACACCTTTTATCCCAACTCTAGATGCATTGCATGCAACTTCAAAGACTTTGGAAGAGTCAAGGAGCTGCATGATAGGAGTTTAAGTTATCCTCGACTTGATCTTCTTGAAGGCCTTGGCTGTTGCCTTGGTCCACTTGAACGCACCTTTAAGGATGCAGTTCATAATAGGTGCTATGGTGGAACTAAATCCCCAGATAAACCGCTTATAGAAAGTGACCAAACCATGGAAATTATGAACCTTATGAATATTAGTAGGTTTAGGCCATTCTACAATGGACTTGATCTTTTCAGGATCAGCAGTCATCCCCTCACTAGATACGACAAATCCTAAGAAGATCATCTGTGGCGTCATGAATGCACACTTCTTTTGCGTATAGGCTCTCTTTACAGAATATCTCGCATATACTCCGTAAATGGCTCAAGTGAACCTCCTTGTTAGGGCTATATATAAGAAAACCATCGTAGTATACAACCAAAAACTTCTCTATGTAGGCCCTCAACACCTGTGTCATCACCCTTGTAAAAGTACTTGGAACATTAGATAGTCCAAAGGGCATGACAAGCCACTCATAAAGTATGTCCTTCGTCTTGAAGGTGGTTTCCACTCATCCCCTAGTCTGATTGACCCTAATTTGGTTGTAGCCACTTTTAAGATCTATCTTGGAAAAGATCATAGCCCCAGCCATCATGTCTACCACATCATTAAGTCTAGGGTTAGAAAACTTATATTGTACCGTGATCTTATTGATGGCTCTGTCATCAACAAATGTTCTCCAAGAACCATCTTTTTATGGAGTGAGAAATGCAGGTACGACACACAGATTCAATACTCTCCCTGATGAAACCCTTTCTCAACAGTTCATCCACTTGCTGTTCTAACTCGGCATGCTTTGTGGGGTTCATCCTGTAGTGAGGTAGTTTGGGAAGAGTTGCTCTAAGAACCAGATCAATGGCATGCTGAATATCATGCATTGGTGGAAGCTCATCTGACAAATCCTCAGGGAACGTCTTTCCAAATTTTGATAAGAGGCTCTAACTTAGCTGGAAGGTCAGAAATGGGGTTAGGGGTCATTGTTCTAGCGACTAATGCAAACATTGGTGCATCTCCCTGAACCTCCTACTCGATCACGCCTTGGGGTTAAGAATATTCAAGGTCCTTGACTATGGACCCTTCACATCCATCCCTTGATTCACCAGACTCTTGCCTCCAGACTAAGCTTTCAGTGAAAGTGGAGTGAGCTTGATTTTTTTGTCCTTGAAGTTGAACACCCAAATCAAAGAGCCAAGGTCGGCCTATGATCATATACCTTACATCCATAGGTACGATATCACACCATATCTTGTCATTGTACTAACTAAACTCAATAAACAAGTGACATCTATGGGTGATAGGAATGGAAGAGGAATCTACCCATGTCACTTTGTAGGGTTGAGGGTAAAGAGTGGTGGTGAGTCCAAGTTGCTTCACGTTATCAGTGGAAACTACATTAGTGCAGTTTCCACTATCAATGATGATCCTGTAACTTTTCTCTCTACACTTGGTAAATATATAAAAGATGGTAGTCCTTTGCCAATTTTCTTCTGGAACAGACTAGGTGAGAACACATCTCATCACTCAAATGAATGATTAGGGAGAAGGATAGCTAGAATAAGGTCTCATGACAGCTAGACAACTATTCTCTCCATCTCCATCATCATCACTCGGGGCCTAGACAGGATCAACAGTCTCATCTATACCAGTCTCATCATCATCAACCTGCTGATCTCCATGGACCTCCTCCTCGGTATTGTCCTCTATAAATAAAGCAAGCTCCTTGCGCGTAGGACAAACCTTAGAATGATGGCCTACCCCACCATAATTGTAGCATCTATCAAGATTGTCCGAAGAACAAACCTTGGTCTTTTTCTTTCCTCGATTAAGTACTGGGCCATTCCTAGAAGGGCCAGGATCAACTCTAGGTGGTTGTCCTCCTGATGTGGATCTCATATCCAAGCGTCTAGGATCTTGGGGTTGTGGAGCCGAAGGCCTCACATACCTCTCCATGTCCTCTACTATCTTGTAGATTTGCTCTAAAGTGGTGATATAATAGGGAATATGCTCCTTCTGAATCTCAAGTCAGAGCCCCATCTTGAAATGAGTGATGGTCATGTCTGGACTTCACGGACTCCACATCTCAGTCTACTATCATCAAACCTCATGATGTAGTCTGTGACGATAAATGATCCTTGGCGGACTGCGTTATACTGCTTGAGAAGTCTAGTGGTAATGACGTGGAACGTACTTCTTCTTGAGCTTCTCACGCATCTCCGCCCAACTAGAGATTGGTCTTTCATGTCTCCAATAGATCTACTGCTCAATTGAATCCCTATACAGTTGAGTTGACCCAATTACCATTTATTAGAAATTGCAAGAGCTATCATGTTCATCATGAATGTGCCTAAGACATTTTAGTATGACGCTATTCTTATTGCCGTCTATCTCATGAATAGGATACCTACATGTGTTTTCTCTCATAAAACCCCTCTGGAGGTTCATGTACTTGGCTCACCCTTATTTTTCTTACCTCCGAAAACCTTTGGTTGTGTGTGTTATGTCCATGTTCCCAAACCTGATCGTACCAAATTAGATCCAAAGGCATTCAAGTGTGTTTTTCTGAAATATGATATAAATAAAAAAGGGTACAAATATTTCCATTCATTCTCTCGTCCTTTTTTTTTTTATGTCTCGCGATGTCACCTTTTTTTAATTCGTTTCGTACTTTGCTTCACAAGGGAGCATCCAATATCTGCTACAGTGCTGCCCCTACTTGTTCCCATTCCTGTCCCATCATATCATTTTGATGGAAAATGGGGTGTTTGGAAAAAAGAGGGAGTCAGAGCTACAAGTGTACACAAGACGACCGAAACATGGGAAGCAAGATGAAGGAGGTGTACCAAACTTAACTTCTCATAACCCTCTCCAAGCGTTGACTTCGAAGCCTATTCCTGATTCAGGTAATGATCACATCTGTTCACCTCCTCCTTCTTAGTATCTTGATGATCTTAACCAACTCATAGCTCATAGGAAGGGTGTGAAGTCATGCACACAACATCCCTTGTCACACTTTGTGTCTTATACTTCATTATCTCCGACATTTCGTGCATTTTCTTTGGCCTTGTCTGCTGTTATTGTTCCTCGTAGTGTATCTGAGGCATTAAAGCAACAAAAATGGAAGATTGCCATGGCTAAGGAAATGATGGCACTGAAAAAAAAATAATACATAGGAGTTAGTTGATCTTCCGAGAGAAAAGAAGTTAGTTGGATTTAAATGGGTGTTCACCATCAAGTACAAGTCAGATGGATCCGTGGAGATGTATGAAGTGAGATTGGTCGCGAAAGGGTACACTCAGACATTTGAGATAGATTATTAGGAGACTTTTGCTGCAGTAGCAAAAATGAACTTAATCAGAGTTCTCATCTCATTTACTGCAAACTAAGGCTAGCCTTTTCGCCAATTTGATGTAAAACATGCATTTTTGCATGACAACTAAGAGGAAGAAATGTATATGGATACTCCATCTGGATTTTATATGCCACAGGCTGAAGGGAAAGTTTGTAAACTAAAAAAGGCCTTGTAAGGATTGAAGTAGTCTTGTGCATGGTTTGAAAGATTTCGGGCTGTTATAATTCTGTCTAGGTATAAACAAGCACAGACTGATCACACCTTGTTCATAAAGAGACACGGACCCAAGATGCCGACATTGATTGTGTATGTAGATGATATTGTGGTGATTGAGAATGATGAAAGTGAGGTCAAACACCTAAAAGTAGCCTTGCCAAAGAGTTTGAGACCAATGATCTTGGTTTCTTGAGGTATTTTCTTGGGATTGAAGTTGCCACATCAACTAGAAGCATCTTTCTCTCTCAAAGGAAGTACGTGTTAGATTTCTTAAAAGAGTCTGGGATGGAAGGTAGTAAACCATGTGCTACTCCAATCGAGGTCAATCACAAGCTGAAAGAAAATGATAGTGACAGACTACTTGATGCAGGAAGGTTCCAAAGGCTAGTGGGACGTCTTATTTACTTGTCCCTAACCCGCCCTAACATCACCTACGCCATGGGTGTCATAAGTCAGTTCATGCATACATCTACCCAAGACCATATGGAGGCAGCATACTCCTCCTCCGATATTTGAAGAGTTTCCGAAGCAAAGGAATCTTATATTAGAAGACTGATCATCATCAAATTGAAGTATATACGGATGCCGATTGGGCTGGCTCCTTGATAGACCAAAGATCCACCTCTGGCTATTGTTTATTTGTTGGCAGAGACTTAGTAACCTGGAGGAGTAAGAAATAGTCTGTTGTAGCCCGATCTAGTGCAGAAGCTGAATTTAGATCTATGGCTCATGATATTTGTGAATCACTATGGTTGAAAATGTTGCTCTCTAAAGTAGGTTGGCCCATCACTGGACCTATGCGAATCTATTGTGATAATAAAGCTCGCATATGATCCTGTGCAATATGACTGCACCAAACATGTGGAGGTTGATTGGCACTTCATCAAGGACCATCTCAAGAAGGGACATATCTACACACCCTTTGTTCCGACTCACAATCAGCCAGCTGATCTGTTTACAAAGGGACTTTGTACTTCACAATTTCTGAGTTTGATAGACAAGCTGGGAATGCGAGATATCTATTCTCCAGTTTGAGGGGGAGTGTTAGAGTATATGGTATAGTATATGGTAGAAAATACTAGTGTACACATAATGAGGGTATTTCGGTCATGGAGAGTCTAGGATTATACACCATTGTATTTGGTGTACTAATAAGGACAATATAAATAAAGAGCTATTGTATGAGTTACCCTAACTCGTACGGATACATTTCTCTCAAGCGACATATGATCTTCTCTCTTCTTCTTTCTTCTCTCTCTCTATTTTCCCCATTAATCCTCTCTTACACAGGTCAACACAAGTTCCAAGTATTTATTCATTTTTTACACTGCTCCATCTTCATATGTATAGAGCACATTAAAATCCTAATTAAATATATTTCTAAATTAAGATAACTCTCATCACAAAGTGGTTTGCTACTAATATTTAGGCTATAACTTTCCAAATCACATTAGATTCACCAAGATTTCAGACTTGTTGGGAAGCTAATTGAGTAATGTTCTTAATGACACCAAAATCAAGTCAAATGGATAACTTTTGACCTCCAAATAGCCTCAAGAAAAGTGGTGGAAATGGGACTTTAAACTCAATCCTACATTAATTGTATTTGACTTGATTGCCTAGAATTAAGCAAAATCCTCTGAACAGATTGGCAACATTATAACCCAAACTAAATAAAGGGGACTAAACTAGCTTTTATTGCTGAATAAAAGTTTGAAACTGTCCCTATGAGTGAGTTGCTGGATATATTGAAATCTCGCAAACCAAATAGAATCTGGAAAAGCTACTCTAGCTGCATGGGATAAATCACCCTCTGAATTCAATGGCAGCATCATATAGATTCAATAATGCTTTCGTTGGCCTCACTTGGAACTCAACCAATAACCAAGGAAATCTTTCTTCCTAGTTTTCATTTTGGAATGTCCTCGATCCTATCAGGTCATTTTATAATTTATTTAATTGAGGAGGGGGCGCATCTTAGGGAATTAGCTGAAAAATGTATTCTGCTCAGATGATCTTAACCTTTCATTGTATGACTTATTTGCCACAATTAACTGTGCACGTGTGTGTAATTTTTCTTCATAGAAACTCCTAACTTATTTTTTGTACATGTTTCAGCCAAAAAGGAGGTCAATTGAACTTGTTTGAAGATTTTGGAATCAGACAATTTAATTGTGGCAGTACGAACTCATTATTATCAACAAAGATACAATCAACACTTGTATTTGATGTGAGGGAGAAGTTTTGAGGTAATAGAACTATAAGTGGCTCTGAAATCTTTTAAAGACTAATTTCAATGATTGCCTTGATAAAAACCTCACAACAATCTTAGATCTCTTATCTAGGTAGATGGTTTTGTATTGAAAGTTTCCCTTGTTTGGATTATTCTACGAGTTTCTTGTTTTAGGGCCTATTTGGACATGTTCATGTCAATAACTAAATTTGTTTTGAGTAGTGGAAAGCCATGTTGCATGAAGAGAAATATTTGGTAGTCCAACTACTACCAAAGTAAGTATGGTAGTATCTGATTTGTAAGTTTGTATTAGGCAAATGGTTTAGAGTCTTATAAAGTTGAAACATTCAATGAATATGGCCCTTTTTGGAGAACTCTTACATGAAAAAATCAGCTTGATCAGATGATTTTAATTATCTGATAATTAGATCTTTTCCTCTAGTCTTCTGCCCTTCATTATTTGCATAGCTGGCCACAAGTATAAACTTTGGGTTGATAGGAATATGCACACTTGTGTGGTAAAAGTATGGTCATGCTAGGACAACCCAATATGTTCCCTTTCTTTGAAGCAGATTCAGCCAAAAAAAAAACAGAGGTCTTTTTGGATGAGCTGTTTAGCCATGATAAATTTGACAATTCTTAATGAGTTTAATAAATCTAGAGTCATTTATTTGATTCATGAAGCTCATTCAATTCATGAGTGGAGCTGCCACTACATGTGGTATGGTGGCCTGGTGGTGGTGAGGGGAAGCAATTGTTACTAGAGAATGGTGGTGGGGTGGCAGTTGCGAGAGCGGCATTAGTGTCATGTGGCAATTGGCATAGGATAGTGGTAGCAGTGACAGTAATGGAAGTAGTGTTAGTAGTAGTGGGAGTAGAGGTAGTGCTAAAATAAGGCGTAAAGAATAGTGGCAAAATAGGACTTAGAACTCAATCCTACATTGATTCTATTAAACTAAACTACTTAAAGTAAACAAAATCCTGCAAACTGATTGACAAAATTAAACCCAACTCAAAATAAAATGGACTAAACTAATCTCTGTTGCCAAACACAATTTTTCAAAATTGCCCCTGCCAGTGAGACTGAATATTTTGAAGGTCTCGTAGATTTCTGGAGAACCAAGCTACTCCCTCTGAATGTCATAATAATCATCCTCTGAGATCAACAGTATATCTCTAGAAATGCTGCTGTGGGCCCCTTCTTGGAACTCGATCAATAACCTGGATCTCTTTTCCCCTAGTTTTCTTTCTGAAATATTTTCGATCCCTCTAATTTAGCTTTCCATTATTTATTTATTATTTGTCGTGAGGAGGGGATCTATCTTAGGTCATTACCTGAGAAACACTGCTCAAATGATCCTAACTGTTCATTGTATGGACTCATTTTCCACAATTTACCATTTGTATTTGTATCTGTAATTTTTGTTTCCTAAAGCTTCTAACTTGTTCTTGTACATGTTTCAGCCAAAGCGATCAATTGAACTTGTTTGATTACTTCCCAACTCTATGGACTAGGACCATTCATTTATTTTTATTTTTTGGATAATGGACCATTTAATTTTGATCGTATGAACTCGATTATCATCGGGGATGCCAATCAACACTTGTATTGAAGTGAAGGAAGAATTTTGAATAGGTAACAGAAATGGGGCTCTAATTTTTTTAAGACATATTTTAAGACTTGTTTCTTCATGTAACATGGACAAGACCCCCACAACAATCTTAAATCAATTATCTAGACCAGATGATTTTTCATTGAAAGTTTCCCTTGGGATTATTCTTCAAGTGTCTTGTTAGGTTTTGTTTGGAATGCTCCTGACTTTGATTTGAGTTGTGGAAAGCCATGTAGTATGAAGAGAAATATTAGTTAGTCCTGATATACTACCAT
>JAOXJP010044671.1:0-16256 GCA_025762735.1 Platanus orientalis
GATTATGTGTGCTCCCTTAACGGGTGCCAATGGTATGCCTACTACCAGAGGGCGACACATCACATCAAAAAAGTGAAAAGCACCTTCCCAAAAAGTGTAAATCACTTTTTCAACATGACATGTCACTGCTAGTTGTGGGACACACTATTGGCACCTATTAAGGGGCCACCTAATCCGAGGGCAAGGATTCTCTGGGATTTTAAATCATCTCCAGTCTCAATGGATATGTACCACTCCATTAGCAATCACTGTGAGACATGTGGCCTTATAAAAGGTGTTTGAGCCAATACACATGGATCAAAGGAGAGTACTATGATAAATATACAATTAATAAATACTTGTGTATTTATTAATCAAAATAGATGTTTTGTCCTGGACACCAAGTGACTTCACTTGGAATAAAATGGGTAGTGGTGGTTGGATGAAATTTGTTCCCTTTGTTAATGCACCCTTTTTCAGACATTGTGTCACATCCTGAGCAAAAAATGGAGTGGTACCAACTCAGTCAGATTGGAGTTGACGTGAAGTCATTTCTGGTAAGGTGGGGCAATTGATTTCAATCGTAAGGTACTCACACATTAAGGGGGGCAACTGATTCTAATAGGGGGGCAATGAATTCCAATCAAGTATAAAATTTGTTTGACCCATTAGTATTACAAGAGTACTTAGACATTGAGGGGGGCACCTTGCTCCTATGTAGCTCCACGACTGACCTGGGTACATAGGCAAATCCAATTATGTTTACTTCGGATACAGCCACACTCATATCCAAACCTAAGTTCCCCTTTGGGCCTTATATTTTTTCACGAACTACGTATTGGTCTGATCCTGCCTTACATGGGTACATAGACAGTCTATGACAGATAGACACATCGACAACCATGCAACATCCACTTCATATCATAACCATCTTACAAATTAATGATAAAACATTGAATCTCAAAGGGCTAGCCTCATAAGCTTCCAAGTCCCGTTTGGATTTGTGTTATCATAAAAAGAATCAAGCATACAATATAGAATCACATTTCATATTAAGTAAGGCATAATTGTAAAAGAATATTTTTATTATATTTGATAAAAGGAGTACTGATAAGTTGTTACAATATGATTACACCAAACAAAGTACATTAATCTATCGTATTGGTAAAGTTGTCTTCATGGACTCCCTAGAAACCCTTAGCGATGGTTCTGTAGTTGCACAATATTGGGTTTATGTCTTGTATTCAACCTGAGATATAACCCGGGGATGATAACCCAAAATTTTTCTAACCCGTTTTGTATCCGCTTTGGGATCCAAATCCAATTGGTGCAGATTAGGGTTTTTTGGGGGTTTATATTTGGGGTTTTCTCTTTTTTCATGCCACTGCACTGTTCATTGTAATAGCTGTTCTTCAATTATAGTGAAAGTTCTTCTTCGTTTTCGCCGCATAAATCGTTTTGTTTTTGTATGTGATTGTTTTCTGCTTTATTCTCTTTTCTTGTTTGTTGCATACGATCATAGATCTAGGTTTCCGCATAACACACAAATGCTAGTGGTAGAAGCTGGTCTCCAAGTTTGTACGGAAGGATACAATATGTTGCATATGCAATCTTTATCTTGCATGTAACACACCATAATAGAGCATGTGCAATCCCTACCTTGCCCAAGAAACACTGTCAGGCCAGGACGATCTCTACCGTACTTCTGATGCACCACGCTGAAGCAGGGTGATCTCTACTCTGCTTATGATGAGCATTAGGTATTTTGGGACTTCATAACAATGATGCATATAAATCCTCATGATGACCCGTATAACGCCATCTTTCATGTCCAACGTAGGTGAACGGATGATGGGATTGGAACATGATAGCTCTCCAAAATGCACCCAAGACCATGCAAGCTGGTAGTTCGATGACTGTAAAAAAGCATCTTTGGTGCATCAATGAAATTTGTTATAGGTTGTTGGAGTTCGTAAATCTTGGAATTCATTGCATCAATAGGAGAAGTGATCCCGTAAGACGCCTCATATCTGCAAGATAACCAAATCAAATTGTCAGAAATATAGGAACAAATAATCATGGATGTATGGGGGAGCTATACTTGTATGATCCCAAAGGAAATTAACTTGCACAAATTATGTTTTACTTGCACGGTAAGTTTTGGCAAACCAAAGTAAAGTTACTTGCACAAGTCTACATAGGTGTTTACACTCGCATAAATTAGAAAGTATCCTTTTAAGGATCCCAGTTCGTATAACCAAAAATTCATCTTCAGCACAACAAAACCTAGATGAGTACAACAGGACCTATATCGCCAGACTCTGGCTGGAGCTCTAATAGTCGTCTGAAGAAGACAATCAGAGCAAGAAACCCAATAGATATTTAAACCTTGAAAATGACTTAAATCTTCACCAAAATCTCTTGAAGCCGACTTTGTTATCATTGGATCTTCGAGGGGAAGAGGTTTCATTGGATAGAAATCATCGAGTATGGGGGATTTTAGAAGAAGAACAAAATATGGCCTATGCCTCTACAAGAAATATGGGTGTGCTGCAACATAAACATTTTAAAAGAGAGAGCAATTTGATTGATGGAGCGACTGCAAGAAGGGAGAATGCTTTATAACAAAGTTGAAGTCTAGTTTCGCTTAATAGAAGTATGTTGAATGGCAAAAGCATGATTTGACATGGGAAACACATGATTTGGAAGAACGCTCTCCAAAATCAGAAGGTTGTGGGCATAAATCCTGGAAGAGGAGACGAAACGTGATTTTACAGCTCTCAAACCATTTCAAGCAGTTATGGCAGTGCGCATGAAATGGAGAGACATCTCGCGAGCTGAAATATCTTTCTAGGAAGACGAGGCGTGCATGGCTTTTCGAGAGAGAAGTGTTTTGAATTCATTATAAATCATTAAATCATTAATGATGATAGTTTGAATTTGGGCGAACTGGTTTATTTGCATATTGAGGCAAGTGAGCCGTGATCCGTACAAATGGAATCAACCCATTTCACATAAATCACGAGGGGCGTTTGTTGCCACAGATTTTTTATCTGCATGTATAAACATACTTTGCAATGCACCAAATCACTACTTTTAACATACAATGATAGATGTGCATTAATTGCACATGTGGATAGCCATAACGGTGCAAACATTAATAGTGACACGTTGCAAATTTCCATTTATATGAGTAGAAACTTTATCTAGTGAGTAAACTCTCCAAAAGGTGACACATGGCATAAAAATCACCCCACGTAGCAAATTTCCATTCATGAGTAGAAGCTTTCTCTAGTGAGTACACTCTCCAAAAGGTGACACATGGCATAAAAATCGCCCCATGTGACACAAATGCATTCTAGTGAGTAAAAGGCACATAAAGGTGACATGTGACTTGTTACTCGTTCGGATGAAAAATGCAAAAGTCTCCAAAACACTCTCACAAGCACCATACAATATCTGACACATGGCAAGATATAAAATAAAGCCCACCACACATTGGTTCGTGCAAGTAAAAAGATGTAGAAATGAAGAAACAATGGTACGTGTCATTTTGTGACCCTACATGTCAATGACACATCCAATACTCAGAAGTAGTAGAGATTAATTCAAACACTCTAACTCTTCTCATCAATAGCAATAAACCAGACAAATATCAAGAAGTATGATAGAATCCAACTATTTAATATTTATCTACATTTGAAATTCTATCCTAGAGGGGGGTGAATAGGATTAATTGCAATATCATTGAATTTTGTCAATTTTCTTTAACCCATTTTATTTTCCTTGTTAATAAGATTAACAATTAGTGTCTGTAGGATTAATCAATTGACTTATCCTTTCGAGTATAAAATAATTAATGCAATTAACACGCTAAAGCATTCACAGGTATGATGATAATAGGAAACACAGTGTAAAGAGATCACAATCAACCACAAGACACAATATTTATAGTGGTTCAGCATTACAGCTTACGTCCACTCCTAAAGCTCAACCTGAGCTTTCCATAATTTTATTCAGATTGAAATATAGACAATCTAGATAAAAATTCACACAAAAACATTTTTACTTGTCGTGCAAGTACTAACCTATACTCTATGTTTATAAAGAGTATAATGCACCTTCCAGTGTTTCTAGCAAAAGGGACTTCGACAGTAATCAATAAGATGAATGCAATATTACCTCATATAGGTTGATTTTACAAAGTATATAAGTTGTAAATCGCTAGTTTCCTCTTAATGGATAACCAAGGTTTTCTCCCCTTTAGATATTCAATGTAGGAAGCATAAAAGAAAATCACATACAGTGATTTTCAATAATACAAGGTCTTCCACGCAGTAAAAGTCTTAAGTTTTTTGGCTTTTAAACTAGGCACACTTTTTCAGAGAATGATTTTCTTTTTGCGTAAATGTCTCTCACACAATCTAGGGTATTATTACCCTTTTATAGAGCTAAGCCTAGTATTAGTCCGTAGGATTAGAACTTTTTCTAATGGACAAGTAGTAGGAATTCTCATATTAGAATTTTTAAAAATAAGAAAGATTTTTCTAAGATTCGCGGGAGTGATTGATCACACATTTTTTGTGATCGACCACGAGGCTATAGAATCACAACTCTCAGGAGTTTTTATTTTGGGCAAAAATTCAGTTTGTGATTAATCATGAGATTGGTGATCGATCACCAATCGATGTGATCGATCACAAGATTGGTGATCGATTAGGGATCCATTTTTCTGAATTTTTTGTCATCAGTTTTTTGATTTGGTTCTTTTTCTCCCAATGTTTTGGGACCAACACAAATGTCCTAAGGTCCATTATATTGCCTCACACTGCTCTTTTGGTGATTTTTATAGTTTCAATGTATTGTGCATGTGGTGGGTATGTCCCGAGGTTGTCCTTGGCCATGAGCATCACTTGAGCCTTTTTGCCTTATCACTTTGATATCCTTGTAAGGGTTCTTCTTCTTGATTCTTGGTCTTGTTTCTTACTTCCTTTGACTTGTCATTGCCTCAGATCTACAGGTCTTTAGTTCTTCATTATCTTCTTGCTTGTGGGCATGGAACTTTTAACAGACTTTGACAAAGTACATTACAACTCAATTGTTTTGGTCATGGGATTGACAATTCATTTCTTAACAATCTCCTCCTTTGTCAATTCCATAGAAAAACCTTTTACTACCATTTTTACATACATAACCAAGATTACATAGAACTAAGATAAATACAAGACCATTATTACATACAGACCCATACTCCAACATACAAGTAAACTTGACAACAAGGCTGCTCTTGAATTCTCATTAGCAAAAGATCTCATTTCACTTTTGGTACCTGAAAATCTACACACATTCACACTACACATACATTCTTCAAGCATAAAGAGTTCAGAAACCAAGGTTGTAAAAATTGCATGATGTGTGAATAGTGAAAAGTGAAATACGGTGAAATATAATATATATGTTCCTCGTTTGCAGTTGCAAGTTTTTAGTTTTACTCCCCCTACTTTATTTTTACTCCCCCTATGTTATTTCTCCCCCTTTTTGCCATCTAATTGCAAAGAGACAACAATGAATAGACGACATGTAAAAGTAAGGCAATGTCATTAAAGCAGAAAAGATATACAACCATCATAAAGAAAAATATTAGACCCTAGGTCTCAAAACATAAGTCCAGAGAAAAGCATATATAGCTCATATACAAAATAAGACACTAGTCAATAGAGACAAAACATCATTCATCAGACTCTTCTTCTCCTTCCTCATCATCCTCATCTACATCTTCTTCCTCATTTTCTTCCTCCTCATCTTCCAGTTCCTCCTTATTGAGGTGCTCCACACTTCCATCTTCATCCTCAGACTCATCTTCACTAAGGGATATAAGTGAGATGGGGTCCTCAGGAGTGGTGAGAGACAAACGGGTCGCAATTACCTTCTGGTTCTTCAAGCTCTTCTTCACTTTGGTTAGAATATCCTACAAAAAATCTATCATCCTCTTCTTTGTAGAGGTAGAGGTAGAGCGGGCTAGAGGAACACAAAATGCAGTGCCAACAGACTGATCCCCAATAGTGTCCAGAATGTGCATCCTTTGGAGTGTGCTCAGCCCAATAGGAGGAGTCCGATGAGCATGAAAGTTGGACTATAGGGGCACCTTATGTCCTTTCAGGACCTAAGATATGAGGACAGGAAAAGGTAGGCTGCCTGTGGGATGATCAACAGTAGTGGCCCTCAAGAAGATGAAGCAGATGATTGAAAAGAGATCAATACGTTTCCCTTCTAGTATGGAGTCAATCAGGTAGGCCATATTGAAGGTGAGGCCACTTTGATGTGTCATAAGAAGAATGATGTAGGTGAAAACACAAAACAAGAACTACACGAATGGCTTGCAACGATTCTTGTCAAGCTTGGTGGTCCATCTGATGGTCTTCCCACACAAATGAAATGTCATTGTCGCCTTGTCCTCCTTGGACATCTGTAGAGGAGGGAAGGGGATCACCTCTGGGATCCATGGAATCCCCAAAAAAGTCATGATGAAGTTGGGATTGATTGAAATCAAAACCTTGTAGATTGAGGAGTAGAAAGAATATACCTGAAAAATTCTCGTCAAAGATATTCAAGTAGAAAACTCGAACCACTTCATCGTGGATAGGTTCCTTGAGTGAAAACAGTAGCAACCACCCTCGAGCATTGATATGCTCATAGATTTGGACGGTTCAGAGGGCATCAAGAGCCACGGTCCTCTAAATCCCTAAACCCCTTGTAGAGAAAGTGGTTTTATAGTGAGCCTGACTCAACTCATTCTTGAAAGGTGAGTATAAGCCACTTTTATGCGTCTTCGATCTCTTGGATGATGGTCCTTGAGAACTTGCTAGTTCCTTTCCCTTGGAACCACCACGCTTAAAACCAAAAGCATCCTTAGAAGCATTCTTCTTTCCAACAGTCTTATAGGGAGGCATGATGAAGAATCAGTGAGGGAATGATGGATGGAGGCTAGGGTTAGGGTTTCTTAGAGAAGAGGGGATTTTTGCATTCTTAGAAAATGAGGAATAAACAGTTTTATGGGGTTTTATATCCTTCTGAAACTATCTCTCATGATTCCTAGAGCCATTAAATTCACAGCCTTGATCGATCACGTATTTTTCGTGATCGATCACCAAGCTCATGATCGATTAGGGAACAATTTCTCTATTCCTTCACAAATCCTCTCCCCCTCTATTGCTTGCCTTTATAGCCACCTCATATGCCCCTTTTTCCCATTTTTCGATTAACTTATATAGTGCATTGACCAATTCAATTTTGGAGGTATTTGAACTAACAAGAATCAAGTGGTTTTGTTAGGATATCAGCAAGTTGATCCTCGGTTTTTATATAGGACAGCAACACAGTCTTGTCCTTTACCAATTCCCTAATGAAACGATATCGGATATCAATGTGTGTGGTTGTTGAGTGTTGAACCAGGTTCTTAGAGATGTCAATTGTACTCTGATTGTCCACAAACAAGCTCATTATGCCTTATGAAATGCCATAGTCCCTAAGCATTTGCTTCATCCAAAGAGATTGAGTATATGCACTCTCAACTACAATGTATTCAGCTTCTGTGGTTGATAATAAAATAGAGTTTTATTTCTTGATGTTCCAAGAGCCAAGACTATTGTCAATATAAAAACACCCTCCACTAGTGCTTTTACGGTCCTCTACATCACCAGCCCAGTCCGCATCTGAGTACCCTACAATCTCAGGTGTGGTATCATATGGGTATTAAAGGCTAAAGTCCGATGTCCCATTGGCATATCTGATAATCCACTTAACCGCTTTAAGGTGCGACTATTTTAGTGATGCTTGATATCTAACACACACACCCACACTAAATGCAATGTTAGGTTGACTTGCAGTAAGATAGAGCAAGCTACCTATAATGCTCCTGTAGTAGGTGGAGTCAACCTCTGCTCCTCCTAAATCCTTAGTGAACTTGTCACTAGTGTTGATTGGAGTTTCAGCAGATTTGAACTCTTGTAATCCAAACTTAGACACAAGATCATTGGCAAACTTAGTTTGGCTTAGGAAAATGACTTGAGGAGTTTGCTTAACTTGCAACCCTAGGAAGAACTTTAGTTCTCCTTCTATACTCATCTCAAATTCTAACTTCATTGTTTGAACAAAACTATGTCATTTCCTCACAGATTGAGCCAAAAATGATGTCATCCACATAAATCTGCACTATGAGTATGTTGCCCTCTTTTCTTTTGATAAAAAGTGTCTTATCAACACTCCACCTATCAAAGTGGTTATCAAGAAGGAATTTTGTGAGTCTTTCATACCAAGCTCTAGGAGCTTGTTTAAGACTATAAAGTGTATTTTTGAATCTGTAGACATAGTTGGACCGTTGGGGATCTTCAAATCCCTCAAGTTGTTCTACAAACACTTCTTGTTGAAGTATTCTATTTAGGAAAGCATTTTTAACATCCATTTGATAGGGTTTGAACTTTAGAAAGCATTCAATGGATAATAAGATCTTAATGGACTCAAGTCTAGCCACAGAGGCAAATGTCTCTTCAAAATCAATGCCCTCAATCTATGCATACCCTTTGACAACTAATCTAGCTTTGTTCCTAGTGATGGTGTCATGCTCATCAAGTTTGTTTTTGAATATCCATTTTATACCAATGACATTCTTGTTACTTGGTCTTTCTGTGAGGTACCACACATCATTTCCCTTGAACTGATTTAGTTCCTCTTGTATTGCACTAATCCAATCTGGATCCTCTATAGCCTCTTTTACTTTCTTTAGTTCTATTTTAGAGGTAAAGCGTAGATTACTGAGAATATTTTCTATTTGTTTCCTAGTCTTTACTCCTTACTTTGGATCACCAATGTTGTCTGAAGGTGATAAGTCATTAGTTAATCTTGAGTTCTTGGGAGTGATTTCCATTTCCCCTTCTTCTTTCTCAGATTCAATATCCAAGGTAACTATCTCTTCTTCATGTGGGGATATACATTCTCTTTCAATGCTTTTCTTAATGTGATCATCAATGACCACATTTATGGACTCTTCAATAGTGAAAGGCTTTACTCCTTGTGGAGTATACTTGGAAAATTACCTCATCACTTTTGGAATCGAATTTCCTAAGTTTTCCCTATCTCTGAGGACATAGGAAGTACTTCCAAACACCCTAAAATATTTTACACTCGGCTTCTTGCCATTCCATATTTCATATAGTGTTTTAGTGGTGCCCAATCTTAGATATACTCGGTTAGACACATAACATGCAGTATTGATTTCTTCAACCCAAATCTTTTGGCCAAGCCCTTGTTTGCTAGCATGACATTGGCCATATCATGTAATGTATTATTTTTTCTCTCTACCACACCATTTTTCTGTCGCATTTTAGGAGCTCAAAATTCATGCCTAATTTCCATTTCATTACACCACTTTGAGAACTTATGGTTCTCAAATTCACCTCTATGATCACTTTTGATCATTTTGATAGTAAGCTCTTTCTCAGTTTGCATTTTTTTGTACATGAGAATGAATTCATCAAAAGCTTCTGACTTTTCTCTTAAGAAAGCTACCCATGTGAACCTTGAGAAGTCATCCACAACCATGAAAAAATATTTCTTTCATCCTAGACTCTCTATCCTAGTTGGTCCAGCTAGGTTTATATGAAGTAACTCCAATGGTCTTGAGGTCCCTATTTGAGTTAGCTTCTTATGGGAGGTTTTGGATTGTTTTCTCGTTTGGAAGCCCTTGCAAATGTGGTTGTCAACCTTGTCAGGACTAGGTAGGTCTCTAACTAGGCTCTTCCTGCTTAGTCTGGCAAGATCCTTAAAATTTAGATGACCCAACCTTTGATGCCAAAAAGTTGTCTCTTCGAAGTGAGAGATAAGGCATGTTCCAAAGTTATCATTCGTTGGTTCAATAATATAACAATCATCAATTGTTCTCAACCCAATCACAAAGGCCTTTCTTCCTTTTTTATCCTTTATTTTGCATTTATCTTTTACGAAATGGACACCATACCCTTTGTCATAGATTTGACTAATGCTAATTAAATTGTGCTTGAGTCCTTCTACATACAAGATGTCATTCTATTTTGGAATTCCTGGAACCTCTACAGTGCTTTTTCCCACAATTCTTGTGGAGTTTCCATTACCCAATGTGACTCTCCCATCTTGTACATCAGCAAGATGAGTAAATAATGACTAGTCCCCAGTCATATGTTTGGAACATCCACTATCAAGATATGATCTTGAGGTGTTCCCAACTCTTAATGCCGTATGAATGACAAGACATTTAACGTTATCCTTTTTCACCCAAATCCTTTTGGTTTTGGATTGTGCTAGTTTGGACATCCTCTTCTTGTGTTCAAGGTTTTCATTTTCTAATTTTTGTAAGTAGCTCATTTTCCTAGCTCTTCTATCGTTTTGGTTTTTCTTTCGAAACTTTAGAGACTTTAAGTCATTAAACCTCTTTCTACAGTCTACTTTCATATGACTTTTAAGTCCACAATAGTAGCATGTAATGGGTGGTTTGCAGAGGTGGAGGCATAAGTAGGGTCATATCAGTTCTCTCTCCTTCTATCCTTGTTGATAGTCTTTGTGTTTGAAAGACGGATTTTGACTATACCAATCATACCTTCTTCCATTATTGTTCATAGGGAAACTTCTTTTGGTAGAGGTTGATTGGTTGCCGTAGGACATCTTTGATCTTGATGAGGATACATAATGCGTGTTCTTGGTATCTCTCTTAGAGAATGAGGTTTGCCCTTTTTCAAAGTTCCTTGCTCAATTTTGTGTTGTTTTCCCCCTTTTTCCAAAATTCCTCCCATCTCTTTCTCTCTCTCTCTTTCTCTTTGATCTAAAATGAGGTCATTAGAGTTTCTTTAACATATTTCTATAATTTTGGATCGATTTGGGTGGGTCCTACATTTCCCAAAATCAAGAAAAAATGATTTTCTTAAAAAAATGCAATCTAGGTCATTACGAATCGATTCACATGTTTTGGGAAGATCTATCCAAGCTGGATCAATCTGCCAAAAATGTGCAAATAGATCCAGATGTTTCTGGACTCCCTCATCTTGAGCCACCAAAAAGTTCATGATTGATCCGTACATTTTGGGTGGATTGATCCAACTGGTTTCTACAATTTTTTTATTTAAGGTTCAAAAGGGCATAACTTCTTGCTCCCAATGTCCGATTTTGACCCATGAGTACTTGAAACAATCTACTTGAGGAGGTCTACAATTTTCCAAGGTCGTCAAGGTCCTCATCCATCTTGAATGTAAATCTTGAAGTTTTAAAACTACTTCTATCACTTTCCTTCCTTTCTTGCCCCGTCGAGTTATATATATTTTTATCTTAAAGGCTCTATACTTTATACATTATTTTCCACTTGTATAAATACTTCTATGTACTCTATGTGAGTATAAAAAATTAAATTTAAAAGTTATCAAATTAGATGTGGGATGTTACACCATGAATGGGGTCATTCGGGTTGCTCCTTGAATTGCACAAATAGTTTGCAAAATAAGCAGTCACATGCAGGATTCTTTGGTGACCTATCAAAGTATCACTAAATTTAGGTGTAATAGCCCATAATGCATTAGAAGGATAAAATGAAATTACACATGTAAAAGAGTAAAATTGTCTTTTAACAGTTTTAGAAAGTTCATTGTGGTGTTTGTGTGACATCCCATGTTGCACTTAAAGGAGAGAAACTATAATTCTACCTTGTAAGGGTAAAATTATCTTTTCATATATTTTAGATAAACCACATAGTGGTTTAGGGACCCTTTGGATTGAGTTAGAAGTGTAGAACCTAAGTTAGACCATGAACTTGTCAAGTTCTAAAGTTTTTCCAAGTAAGTAATTGTGGTAACTTTACAAGCCAACCTGTACCAATCCTAAAACAATTTGAGCAAAAATCATACATCATTGGAAAAGGTCTTTGAGTCTATTTTCTAACACCTTAAACAACATACAATTAGGATTTTTCTACAAAGAGTTATGCCCATTTTTTTTACGGAGGGTCAATGCTAAACTTTCTGAAAGGATTGTGATCTATCCTGAGAAGAATCACGAGAAGGATGACGAGCGTGTCCGATCACAATAGAAGGATCACGACTCTCAAGTATTTCTCAAAGATGCTCAAGATCGATCACAAGAAGGATCATGAGTGTGATCGATCATGGATCTCCTAATTGATCACAACTGGGAATTACTAAAAGTTTCAAAAATTGATAATTTTTGCCATTCTGGATTTGGTTTCACCCATTGGACCCCCACATATGTGGGATCTTGTATTGGACGAGGTATAAATCCTCTAAACCTTTATTTAGGTAATTTAAAAAAAAATTAAATGTTAGAGAGATTAAAGTGGCTTGGAAGAGGAAGAGGGAGTTTATCCCCAATTTGGTAAGTTTCACTAACAACTTTGAGAATATGATAAAATGGGTGTTTTTCTTCCTAGTTTTAGCCTAAATGAGTATGGATTTATGTTTTTCCACCTTACGTTATGTATTCTAATCATGGAATACCTTCTTTTCTTATAGAGAAAAAATATTTGGACAAAGGAAATAGGCTTTTGGTGGAGGATCCCCTTCAAAACCAAGAGTAAAAGCATTTTGTGAGTGGATTTGCATTTTATTCTCACTTTCCTTTTCTAGGATCCTAGATTTGATGTTTGTGAGTTATGTCTTGGAGTATTCATCTTTATTTTCTTTTGAGAATGCTGATTTCTTAGGGATGGATCATGTTTTCTTGGTGTGAGCATGTTTGTTAGTATTTCCTTATTGGTTTTCATGATTTTCTTGGGTTATGAAGTTATGCTATTATGAATGGAGCTTTGTGGAATGGTTTGGATGGTCTCTAATATATGTGAAGAAGTTTGAGAGCTTGATTTACATGGGTTGTAGGGATTGGAATGATTCTTGTGGTGAAGATTGGGTTTTTTCATTTGATTTCCTTTGAGTTCTTTAATTCTTGCACTCTACATGTTTCATAAAATGCTTTGTACTATTTTGTTTTACTATTTACATGTTTATTGGATGTCTTTGGATTCCCTACATGAGTTTAACTTTCTCTTTGGTGAATTTCTTCAAAGACATGTTGGCTTATAGAAAATTATAATATTTAATGGATTCCCATTTTAGGATCTTAGAATTCATGTGTAAATCTTATGGGATTTGCACCTTTTGGAGAATGTTTAGTGGTGTATGAACATGTGGTCTTTGGCATGGTTTACTTGGTGTCTTCAATAGACATTTCACTTAGATTTCTTCATGAGTTTTGGAAACAATCGGGCTATTTGGTTTTGTCATGAATGGTATTTGACATGAAACGATTTCACTTTCATAAGGTGAAATGTGAAGTGGACTAGGTTCGGATCCATGACATGGGAATGACCCACCCTGAACTCATTTCTCATAGTGGAGAAACCAACAAGCTCAGAGTGGGTCATCAACCCTCTTACCTATTCACATATCATTTTCCATATAGATGTATAGTTTATCTTTTTATGTCTATTTTAATCAATTCAAAATAATAATCACATCGCAGCAGAATAATAATAACAATGAAAATCTAAACTCCAGTGCAACGAAAATATCTAAACATCATGTCTAAGCAGACATATTTCATAACCATCCTATATAAAAGGACCTAAACCTGCCCACACAGTATATATAATCTTTGCCCAAGAAGGGGTCTATCTCAAATAAACAAAATACTACAAGTACTACATCTATGATACATAAACTAAAACTAAAATATAATTTATTGTCATTGGGCCTGAAAGCTCCCTCTATCAACTCCTCCTAGTCCTAAGGCACAATCCAGCCTGTGCATTTACACATCTGTGAGTGGTGCCAATTGAGGTAAACTTGACCTACTTAGTGGGAAGATATGTAGTTTATACAATACTAAAAGAGTTAAAGATAATCATAGTAGCAAGTAGGAAGAATAAAAAAAGACTAACAAATCAAAGCATGAATGAATGTACATAAATTTTACTAAACATGTATCCTTAATATGATTCGAGTATGCATATGTCACAAGATAATCACAAGAATATCCAAAGTAGATCAGGCTGAATCATGTATATGCTACATGCTATATGCCACATGCTATGTAATATATGCACATGTCCAATAGTATATGTGCCACATGTAAATCACAATAGTATCTCATTACATAACATATCTAAGTGTAAATAAACCATACAAGGTCTTCGATAAAGAAAATCACGTATACCATATAAGGTTTTTGATAAAGCATATCATGCATATAAACTATAAAAGGTCTTCGATAAAACATACCATGTATAAATCATAAAATGTCTCTAACAAAATCTATCATATATATAAACCATATAAGGTTTTTGATAAAACAATCACATAACCCACATAGGGGTCTCCGATGTAACATATCCTATAAACCATATAAGGTCTTCGACAAATAACCCACCTCTCGAAGGGTGGAACACACAAGCCATCCAAATGCTCTCATACATCCCTATGAGTGGGGATTACACATCTTCGAATGCTCACATATAGCCCTACGGGTGAGATTTACACATCTCCGAATGCTTGCAAATTGCACTGCGAGTGGGGCATCACAAGTGCTCGCATATCACCCTATAAGTGGGGCATCATAAGTGCTCGCATATCACTCTACGAGTGGGGCATCATAAGTGCTCGCATATCACCCTACGAGTGAGACATCCATAAGTCCCATATTATTTTTTCGGACCAGGGTAGTCCCATATTATTTTCTCGGACTGGGGTAGTCCCATATTATTTTTCCAGACTAGGGTAGTCCTCTAAAATTCCCTAGGATAAGGGTGTCAAACAAATCTGTAAGTCAAAGAAGCGATAAGTCAAACCCATACTTTTATAAAGTAATGTTGTCTCTACATAAGTATACCATTTGTAAAATATCTATATATTCTATCTCATAAAAAGTCAAAAGAATGAAGTAGTAAATCACATGAAAGCGGTTAAATTCCAATATGTAAGAAGGTGTTTAACCTATAATTAGGGGAATAAGGGATGCTCATAGATGAAAAATTATTTTATGATAATGTCCATGTAGGTTAAAAACCAAGAATCTCGAGTCCTTTAAAAACTCATGTAGAAATCTCATGTAAAGAACCATATGAAAATCTTAGAGTAAACCATGCCAATGATAATACGCTCATGCCACTAAGAGATATCACATGATGTAAAGAGTAATGTAGCCACATGAGGATCAATATAATTAACACAATTTATCATAGTATAGCATGAATCGAATGAAACATACCAAAGAGGGTAATGGACTAACATAAGAAGTTAATAGGCATGATAAAGATACTCAAATTATGGAGAACTAATCATTTGTCATTTCTTCAAATAGGTGGGGAGTAAGCATTTATGGGGTTTCAAGAAAAGTCATGGAAATAGACAAAGAAGTACCACAAGAAACTTTCTACTCCCTCCAAATCATGTAAATCCAACTCCATAAACTTTCTAACAATGGTAGAGATTACCAAACTTAAGGAAATAGAACATTAACACGATATGAATAACTCAAATTTCTAAGAACACATAGCAATGGAGTAAAAGAATCCCTTCAATCATACCTACGTTAAAGATCTAGAATCTACTTAAGAAAATCAACATTCTCAAGGGGTTTGTATATAGATTCACAAAATCAAAGCTCATCCTCAACAAATCCAAGGTTCTAAGAAAAGAGAAATCATGCATATAGAGATCATCCATTCATACAATTAATTTCTATAGAGATTAAGCAACAAATCTTAGCACACATAGAGTAGAAGCACATTTCTAAGAATCTAGAAAGAGAAAGTGTAGTATAAAATGCATATCCACTCACAAACCATTCCCATAAAGATTATAATCTGAAAATATTGGCAAACATATAATGGAATCATATTTCTATGAACCTAGGAAAGGAAATGTGTGTATAAAATGCATATCCAACTCACCAACTAGCTCAAACCTTAGCTTCCAAGATGATCTTTCTCCATAACTTGCTTCCCTTTTGATGCTCTTTCTTCCTCTAAGAGCAAACAAAAGTTTTCATGGTTAGAATATATAAACTAAGGTAAAAAATAAAAATCTATGCTTACTTAAGCTATATCTAAGAAGAAACATACATACTTTAGCATATTTCTAAGGTTGGAAGAGGAACTTACCTAATTTGGGGAAGAACTCCTACACTTAGCTCCTAAAATTTTCAAACCTCTCTAACTCTTTCTGTTTTGATGTGATTAAGGTCATTAGGAT
>JAOXJP010044682.1:0-16255 GCA_025762735.1 Platanus orientalis
GCCTTAAGTACAACCTGATAAGTATATGACAAATTTGTGATGAAGGCTATAAAGTTCAATTTGGTAAAGATGGATGTGTGATCAAGGATCACAAGGAATACATCCTAGCCGAAGGAGTAAGGACAAGTAACAATTGTTATGTCATTGAACCCTACTCTCAATAAGGGGACACTTGTCTCATGACCCAAAAGGGTGAGACCAATCTTTGGCATCAAAGATTAGGACATCTCAAGTTTAGGGATCTTATAAGACATAGCAAGAAAGGGATAGTCAAGGATCTTCCCAAGCTAAGAAAGATTGATAACCCATTGTGTAAAGGTTGTCAAATGGAAAAGTAAACTAGAGTCTCTCATATGAAGACTACTCAAATAGGGACATATAGACCTCTAGAACTTGTCCATATGGATTTAGTCAGTCTAACTAGAATGAAGAGTCTAGGTGGCAAGAGATACTTCATGGTAGTGATTGATGATATCTCTATATTCACATGGGTAGCATTCCTAAGAGAGAAATCCAAGGCTTTGAACGAATTCTTAAACATTTATAAGACAATTCAAGTTCAAAAAGAGTTAATCATCAAACGCATTCATAGTAACCATGGAAGAGAATTTGAGAATCATAATTTCTCAAATTAGTGTGAAGAGTTGGGAGTGAAACATGAATTTTTATCCCTAAAACTCCTCAACAAAATAAGGTGACTGAAAGGAAGAATAGGACTTTTGTTAATATGGCTACGTCAACGTTCACGAATAAGAACATAACCAAGAGATATTAGGTTAAGGCAATTAGCATCACGTGCTACATCTCAAACTGTGTCTATCTTAGGCTAAGTACATCTAAAACACCATATGAATGTTGGAGTGGGAATAAAGACAGTTAAATACTTTAAAGTATTTGGTAGCACTTGTTATGTCTTTCGAGATAGAAAACATCTTGGCAAGTTTGATGAAAAGAGTGATGAAGCCATCTTCTTAGGATACTCCACTACTAGTAGAGCCTACCGTGTCTACAATATAAGGAATCACACTATGGAAAAGTCAATTAATGTGATGATCATGAGACAACTCATGAGCAAAGAAACTTGCCCGTTGTGTTGTCCAATCATGAGAATGAGAGCTCATCTCACTTGGAAATTAAGAGATTCTAAAAGGATCAAAAAGAGCACTCTCCTCAATCTAGTTCTAAGGATGATGTTAAAGAAATTCAACCTCAACCCAATAACAAGAGGCTCACCAAGGGTTTTTCACGAGATGACATTATTGGTGATCCCAACATTAGAGTAAAGACCAGAAGGCAAATTGAAAACATTATTAGTCATCTTTGCTTCACATCTAAAATAGAGTCAAAAGTGTCAATGAGGCTCTAAATGATCTGATTGGATCATGGCCATGCAAGAGGTCCTAAATCAATTCTAAAAGAATGATGTATGGTTCCTTATGGAAATGCCAACTGATAACAGTGGCATTGGTATCAAATGGATATTCAAAAATAAATATGATAAACATGGTACCATGACAAGGAACAAGGCTAGACTTGTTGCCAAGGGATATGCCCAAATAGAGGGCATTGACTTTGAGGAGACATCCACTCCTGTTGCTAGATTGGAGTCTAATAGGATTCTCTTGTCCATTGCATGTCATTTAAAATTTAAATTATATCAAATGGACATCAAGAGTGCATTCCTAAATGGAATTCTCCAAGAAGTATACATTAAGCAACCTGAGGGTTTGAGGATCCTCAATTGCCAAACTATGTATACAAACTTAAAAAGGCACTATATAGCCTCAAGCAAGCTCCAAGAGCTTAGTATGAGAGACTTACTAGATTCCTTCTTGATCACCATTTTAATCGAGGAAGTGTAGATAAGGAACTCTTCATTAATAAACAAAATGGTCACATACTAATATCATTTTTGGGTCTACTAGTGAGGAGATGTCTCATGGTTTTATCCAAACAATAAAATCAGAATTTGAAATGAGTATGAAAGGAGAACTAAGGTTCTTCTTAGGTTTTTAAATGAAGCAAACCAATAAAGACAACTTTCTAAGCCAAATTAAGTTTGCAAAAGACCTAGTTACCAAGTTTGGATTGTAAGAATCCAAACCTACTAGCACCCCTATTACCATAAGTGACAAAATCACTAAAGATCTTGATGGAGCTGAGGTTGACTCCACCTACTATAGGAGCATTATTAGGAGTTTGCTCTACTCAACTACGAGCAGACTGGATATTTTCTTTGGTGTAGCTACATGTATCAGATATCAAGCTGCCCCTAAAGAATCACATCTTAAGGCAGTTAAGAAGATCATCCAATATGTCCACGAGACTATGAAGTTTGGATTGTGGTACCCATTTGACACCACATCTGAGATCACATGATACGTGAATGCTGACTAAACTGACGATGTGAAGGATCGCAAGAGCACGAGTGGAGGTTGCTTCTATATAGACAATAGTCTTGTTTGTTGGAATAACAAGAAATAAAACTTCATCTCATTGTCAACTGCCAAGGCTGAATACATTACAGCCAGTAGTGGATGCATCCAACTCCTATGGATGAAACAAATGCTAAAAGACTACGAGTTGGAGCAAGCCACCATGAGTCTATTTATAAACAAGAGTGTCATTGACATTTCCAAGAATCTTGTCCAACATTCAAGGACAAAGCACATTAACATTAGAAACCATTCCATCTGTTAATTGGTAGAAGAAAAGGTTGTGTCCTTAGATTATGTTAAGGCTGAAGATCAACTCGTTGACATTTTAACCAAACCTCTTAATTCCAAGTGGTTTGAGTATCTTCAGAGTGATATTGGACTATGCACCTTTAGGGAACACTTTTTGGGTTTTTCAAGTACACTATGTGCATGAATTGGAGAGTCAAAGGTTTAGGGAAGTTGGGCTACATGAGCAGACAAGGTGTGTGGGGTCACACCTCAAAAAATTGACCTAAAGTGCTATAGCCCAAGCCTCATGATCAATCACAAGATCTATGATTGATCATGCCCTAATCGATCACACCTTGATCGATCAAAGATTGGGAGGGCAATCTTGGGAGACAATTTACATGCAATTTTTAAAAGCTCGCATGACTATTTTTGAGTTTTTTTCTCTCCCGTGTTGCGTCTCTTCATCTTCCTAGAGCTACCAAACATTCCCTTTATGATTTTTTCTTCTCAAATCCCTAGTTTTTCTAGTTTCCATGGCTCCATGTATGAAGAAGATGACTTCTAAGGGTACTTCTTCTTCAAATCCTCCAAGAAACCTTGGTAAACGACCAATGGTGGAATCATCTCTTTATCCATAATCCAAGCGAAGCATTAGATCGTTTTCTCCATGTAGAGACACCATATGCTTTAAGAGATACCAAAGGATATTCTCCAAATGAACCATCATTCAAGAGACGTTCATTAAAGCTGAGGCATTATGGACTGCCCACCTCCTAGAGTACATTGAGGCTCGACATTGGCTATCCCTCTTCTCTGTTAATGAGCCCATTCAGGAAGAGGCTCTGAGAATTTTCTACGCCAACTTCTTCAACATCAATCAAGACCAATGCCCATTGTACACCACAGTAAATGGAGTTCTTCACAAGGTCAACCACGACCTCATTTCCAGATTGCTTGGTGTTCCTCGAGTCACCAATAATCCGATTGTCTTTCCCATCCACAAGCTTACATTGGACCAAAAGGCCGAGTGATTTCAAAGGTTGTGTGGACATTTTTACCCTTAGATAAAGGATCTAATGCATAGGGATTGCAAACCTATGGTGAAAGTCCTTCACCGCATCTTCACCTACAACATCCTGCCCATGACACATTGCAGTAGTCTCACTAATGACATTGTGTACCTCATCGATGCCATCCTCAACTCGTAGAGGATTGATATCGCCTCAATCATCTACTAAATGATGATTAAAGCTCATGAGTCATGGCATTCTACTGGCAACCTGCCTCATCCCACACTAGTCATCAACATCATGGTAGCCGAGAAGGTACCCTTTAAGGTGTCTGCCAATGGCCACAAGCATGGCCCAACTGTGGGTCATGGGACCCTCAAGAGGATGGGTCCCATACAACAGGATGAGGAAGGGACATCCTCAAGTGCTACACTTAGGCCAAGGCCAGCTCAAGCCCACTTAGCTTCAAAGAAGTCCTCTATGATGGGACTTCTTCATACCTTGGTGTGTAAGGTCTTGCATGTCTTGAAGAACTAGAAGACCCTTGCCTCCAATTAGAAGAAGCTGGCAGCAATCCACAGTGCTTACCATTTTGATCATCAATTACAACTTTAGTCTGTTAGCTGCTTAGCTGAGCTTGAGCTTGAGGAGCATTTCGACATTCCAACCCCTCAGTTCTAGCAGGACCCACACTTCGATGACGAGGATGCTTATAAGGCTGGTGATGTTGGTGGTTCTGAGATTCAAAAAGATGATGAGGATGAGGATGATGGAGATGATGATGGGAATGAGGTTGGAGAAGAAGAAGGAAATGAAGATGACCCTAAGTATAGGGGAGATTGAGCTTGGGAGGTTACCAATTTTTGCCCAATGAGCATATTATCTTCTTGTAAATTTTTTTTTGGACAACTGTAAGTCTTTGCCTCTGATGGCAAGTTTTTTTATGTGCAATTGTACTCATGCCCATAGTGGCATCATACTTGTTTGTTTGGTTGATTGTCCTACACTATAGGGGTTATTATTTGTTTAAGGCTTTATTTGTGCCTAGGGGAGTTCCCTAGTTATATTGCTTGTAGCCTCAGGAGCTTGAACATCCATGTAATTTTCATTCTTATTAATACAATTGTTTTTGCTTAATTTCTCTCTATTCTTATTTGGCTTATGGTTTGCATGATTACTCGCTTGTCAATTCTTGTCAAAAATGGGGAGAAATAGTTTAAATCCACGTGATTGCATGGTTAGGAGATGTGTAAGTGAGGGGGCGTCACTTACACATATAGGGGGAGTGGAGCACTCAAATAGGGGGAGCAACCACTAACTAAAAACCAAAAACTAAAATTTTACATAAAATTTTTAAATTTAAAGCACCTACTTGTATCTCATGTAATTGTTTTGCATCTTGCTCGTATGTTATTCAATTAGCATGAGGAAGGTGTTTGTTTTGTGGTTATGTTTGCAAGTTATTTGACTCAAAGCACAAGGCATGAAGACTAGATTGAGTTCATGTTGAGTCTTGTGCAACATTGAGTCTATGTAAATTGGATCTTGGGAAATTATGTAATTATTGTAAATCAGTGTATTTGGGTTTTGCTATGGAATTAACAATAGGAGATTGTTGATGTATGTCAATCACATGGAAAAACTAAATAGTGGTCTATATCTCGTAAGTGTCCTATGCTCTCACAAGTTCAAGACATGAAGACAAGGACGACTAAAGACTTTAAGAAGAGACCAAAGACTACCTCGGATTTTCTCCACCAATTAAGGTATAAAGCATGCATTACATAGCATTTTAAGACCTTAAAATGAATATAGACATGGTGGTAGATCCCTCACAAAACCCAAGGAAAGAAGGCCCAAAGACCAACACTCAAGAGTGTCAAACTGAGATCTTAGGATCTTTTAGTCATGATCAATCATGGCCCAGATCAAGGTCTAGTTCTAAGACTACCAAGAGCAGGACCCCATCTCCGACAATCGATCTCGAGTTAGGTCATGACCTGACTCCCAAATGTGTGATCAATTAGGGATCTCGCAATCGATCTTGAGGGTATTTTTGACAAAAATAAAAATATGAATTCCAATGCGAGATTTTTTAAATTTGAATCCCATTTTTTGAAATCTAAGGCTTAAAAGAGATGCCCATTTTAAAAGATTTTAATCCAAAGGTTGTGGGTGTTTCTCACCCCTATAAAATGAAACTTTTCCCTTTAGGGAAAACACTTCAAGCAAGCTAGAGGGTGTTAGAAAGTTTACCAAATTAAGAGCCTCCTTCTCTAAGAAAACCTCCATTATTCTACTAGTTTTGAGCTTGAATAGTTAATATCTCACTTAAGAATCACTCTCTTTCTCTCCTCTTGAATACCACTCTACTAGTATTGAGAAGAACTTGTGGTGAGCCTTTCCCAAGAGGAAACTCATAGTTGGCTAAGCTCAAGGAACACTAGAGCCAAGAGCTTGAAGTTTGTGGGTTGTTAAGGTAAACTAGCTCAACAAGGATCACCCCACTTTGTGCAATTAGAAACATCAATCATCTTGTGGTAATATTTGGTTTATTTTTCATTCATCATTATTATTATGCTTGTTTTGCTTCCGCAAAAGACACTGGAAGCTTGACTACCTCCGCCAGAGACACCAAAAGTAGTACACACTCATCGAAGACACCGAGTGTTGTTGTTCAGTTTGCTTGTGAGAAAATAGTTAGGTTTTTGTATATTGGCCTAAGTTGTAATAGTACCTAAATGAAATATACCTAAGCTCAGTGGTGAGATTTAGAAGAGTGGACGTAGGCCCTAGTGTTGAACCACTATAAATCTTTTGTTATGGATTGAGTGTGTGATTGCTTATCTCTTTACTTTGATGCTCATTACTACTCTTACACATTACTTGTTTGACAAAATATTGAGTAGACACTTGGTATCACACACACACTTGGGCTAAGTTAAAAAGATTAAAATCAATCCTAAGATTTACAAAATAGGGTAAGATAATTTTAGATATCCTATTCACCCTCCCCCCTCTAGGATAACTTTAGAGCAATTTCAATCATCATTAACTCATATAGTTGTAGCACGATTAAAACGGAGATGATATATGTTTGTCCTTTAGTGGAGATCCTTAGTTTAATCAAAATTTGTCCTCCATCAAAGAATCTTGAAGTATACCCCATCCCTAGTCATACAATGGTGAGAGTTGTTTTATTAAATGGGCAAACTTTGTGGAACACTGTCGAGATCATGTCATTGCACCTTCATATCACTTTTTGGTTTGACTTTAGGTATTCAAATCATGTACGCTTTTGTGGAGAACCCAAGTAACCAAACCAATGCTACCTTTGGCCATTCTCCACTTATGAGTAGACTTACCCTCCTTTGAAAGGTAAGAAGACCTATGATTTATTTTTTGGCAACCATTATTCTATAAGGACTTATTCTAATATACATCAAACCCTTATTGAATTCCACCTATTATTATTGTTTTTTTTATTTAAGTTTGAATTTTTGACTTTAGAACTTAAAGAAATATCTCAAACCTACCTATTGCACGAGAGAAGGGAGATATAAAAACTAACAATCATTTTGGTAAATGGAACACCAAAATTCATCTTTCGGGGTCTATTGTGGATAGTGGTCACTAGATTGCAAGAGTGGAATCTCTTTACGCTTTTGAAAAATCTTTTCAAAACAACTAAATGCAACATACAACTCAGGTAAATGATACAATTTTAAAGTGTTACATGTGTATTTTGCAAATAAATAAATTTTTGATATGAAAATCAGTTTCCTTTTAAAACGATGCCACTATATTAAAATATATTACTCATGATTTTTCGTTAAAAACATTATGCATATGTATATGTATATGTAGTTATACACATAATATTTTGGTAAGAAAATCTGTTTTGTTTGAAAAAATGATAACCCCTTTTCAAAAAGATGTAATGTAAAGCACACAATATTGATTGTTTTTTAAAAACAACATTTTAAAATAAAGTCCTCTAAAGGAGTTTCCTAGAAACCCAAAAAAATGAGCGATAAAACCAATGAATGGTTTTAAAAACATGTCTTTAGAAATGTGTGGTTTTGGAATACATCTACCATTCACTTTTAGTAAGAAAACTGTGATGTTTAGTAAACATTTTTTCTCAAAACTATGATGCATGCCAAAAAAGATGTGGATCACAGTTGAGTCTTCCCTGACTCACATTGATCCCCAAAATGAGCAAAAAAATGATGTATTTAGTACGAATGATCTTTATTCATGCTAAAGACCATTATGTTCTATGTTTTCTAACTACTTTTATGATGGCTAGCATGTCATGACAATAAGGGAGATCCTCGCCAGTACTTGATATCCTATATTTGGGAGACCTTGGACAAGTGATCAGTTTATGCCCACTAGATGTAGAATGGGACAAACTCTTTAATTTTTATTAAGGTATTGTGCTTGGAGTCTCTTCCCAAGCTGTTGTGCCTGATCATAAAGGATTCAGAATCAAGTTGAAAAGACATCAAGAAAATGTGATATAAGGGAAACATACTCATGGTGCCCAAAGATGTTATCTGCTTCTTACAAGGAGGGGAACGTTTTATTGGATAAGAGGGTGTGGCTAGCTTGGATGTTGTAGTGACAAATGGTGAGAGGGATAAAAAATGATTGGTTGAGACATGTCATGTTACTTGATCATAGGCTTCAAAGTGGGCACAGAAAGGTGGATTCTTATTGAAACTTGGATTTTGTGAAAGGGGTGGTGGGAGGGATTAAAGCAATTGTTTGAGAAATTCCATGTTTTCTGATCATAGGCTCCAAAAGTGGACATGGAAATGTGAAGTTTTATTGTGTGAGGGGTGGTGGGAGGGATCAAAACAATTGTTTGAGAAATGGCATGTTACTTGATAACAAGCTCCAAAATGGACATGAAAAAGTGAAGTTCTATTGTGGAAGGGGTGGTGGGGTAAATCAAAGCAATTGTTTGATAAATGTCCCATTACTTAATCATGGGCTTAAAAATGAATATGAAAAGGTGGAATCTATTGTGCAAGGGGTAGTGGGAGGGATAAAAACCAATTATTTATCGGTCCCTCAAATCTTGGGTGCAATTCTTTAGAGAGTAACTCTATTTGATGGTGCAAGTTATCACATGCCAGTAAGTATATTACCAGTCAGAGTACATGTTATGGTCATGTAGAAATTAGAAATATTTATTGTTGGCTACGAACGTCCGCATATGGATATTGATTTGTTGAGTGAAGCAAAGCTTTAAGCAAGATGGATTAGAGTTGGTCTAGAATTCCACTTGAGGTAGGCTTGAATTGAAAGTAACTGGGTTGTCAAGGATTAGTGTGACTACAAGAGGCATGTCTAGCTACATGAGTGAGGTTAGCCTTAAGCGATGGTAGATTGTTTAGCATTATGAAGTGGAGAAGGCTCAAGAATACCACATGCATGAGGTGTTGTTTGGAAAAGAAAAAAGAGAAACTGAACCAATGGGAAGGACAAATATAGGCTTCTCATGACAAACTTGAGTTGGGTATCCCTAAAGCTATGAGTTGTGTGATTTGGGAAATCCTTTATGAGTATTCACTTGCCATGTTCGCAAAAATATAGGGCCTTAGTAGTACTAGGATCTCTAAGTAACTTTTGTCTAATCATGCTGACCATCCCATGTTAAAAATTTATGCTTGATGTTAGGGTTTAAGAAAACAAAAAATTTAGCAAAAAGAAAAACACAATCAAAATTAAGAATGAAAATGATTTTTTCCTAAGTCAAGATGCATGTCCTAAGAAATAATTGAAAATGTGAAAACTAGTGAAAACCAAACAAAAGAAAATATGTCATGATGTGAGGTCTTGTTAATTATATATGTCTGTATGTATGTATGTATGTATGTATGTATGTGTGTGTGTACATATCTATGTATTTATGTGTGCATACATGCTTTAGTACTTTTATTTTATTATTATTATTATTTTGCTCTAGATATGATACATGATTTGATTTGTGGGTTTGAGTTTACTAGTTTCTCTTATGTGATTTTGCTTATATATGATACAAACATATTGTACTGATATATATATATGCGTATTGTGTACTTTATTTATTTGTTTTATTGTGTTTTTTTTATTCTAAGTATGATTAAACTTTAATATATTGTACCTAAGGCATGATTTGATTTGTAGATTTGAATGCACTTGTTTCTATTTTGTGTTATATATATACTAGGTATTTTTTTATTAATTTTATTGTGTTTCTTTTTTATGCTCAAGGTATGGTACAATTCTATATATTGAATGCCAAGCATGATATAATTTATAAGTTTAAACTTATTTGATTCTCATTTGTGCTTTCATTTATGTATTCCAAGATTATTGAAAATGGGAGATTTGGGTGTGGGCTTATCAAAATAATCATATGGTTGTGGATCCTAGCAATTAGAGAGCTTATGGTTGTGAAATGAATCTTCCATATGATCCTTAGCCCTTTTACTACCGGCTTAGGGGCCATATGGTTGATGCCATGTAGTATAGCACATGTGCCCAAGAACCCTACAAATGTTGTATAAAAATTTCCATTTAATCCTTATTGTCCATTTCTTCTTTTTTTTTTTTTTTCCTTTTTTTTTATCTTGAATTAATAGGGTCTTGTTTTGTTTATTGCATATGATTGGAAGATTACCTGGCTCAAGCAAAGAGATGGTTTAAATAGTAGCAATGGCAGATGATGTTCTTGTCGAGGTTGAGGTTTGATCAAATAAGAAGAATCAATGATGCAAAGTGTTATACCCAATGCGGGGTTGGAATGAGATGGCCTGCTAGAGTCAACAAGGTCATTGGGAGAGAGATATCAAAAAGTATGAGAGTCAAATGTGTGAGGTTTCGGATGTGAAATAAGTGTAAGGAAAAATAATTATACAATTGAAAGATGAGAAGGCATTTAGTAATGGGGTAATTTGGTAGCATGATGGCTAACTTGTGTATTTATTTATTTATTTTTTTGTTATTTCAAAGAAAATGTTTATTATTGGGATTCCTATTGTAAACAGTGACTTTCATTAGTGATAGTTCATTTTTTGGTGTTTTGTTCATATGGTGTGAATGAATGATAAAAAAAGGTTTGGTAAAAATCATTTAAAACATGTGAAAAATTAGACATGGAACCCTTATCTAGCAATCAACAAACAAAGTATAAAAATGAAGGGAGAATAACCCTTCTGACACATATTTCTAAAAGAAAATATTATAAGTTTGTGTCCTATAAAAGCTAGCCTACAAAATTTCTAATGCATGTGGCTTGGTATAATTAACTATGCTCGGATTGGAGATCTCCACCTGGCCTTTGGAAGATGCAACAACCAAGGCATCAGCTTTTGATCCCCTTTAATAGGTTTGGAGTTACTCAAT
Organism: Platanus orientalis; assembly: GCA_025762735.1. NCBI lineage: Eukaryota > Viridiplantae > Streptophyta > Magnoliopsida > Proteales > Platanaceae > Platanus > Platanus orientalis. The sequence continues at coordinate 11,081 of JAOXJP010044682.1, forward strand.
GGGACATGTAATGTAAATATGTCCTATAATGCATGCGTGGTGCAAATGTGATTTCCTAATTGATCCTAGACTTGTTTTAAAAGAGAAAATTAACAAATAATGTACGCATGCTCAAAAGTTTGGTTTACAGCACTACATGTTTTCTATCCTAGAAAAGAAAAATAGAATAGATAAATTTGTCACATGCTAACTAAGAAAGCGGTAATTTTCTACCAAGTAAATCAATCACATGCTAACTAAGAAAGCAATACATTTATCTAAACATGCAAGTAATTAATCAAGTTGACCTATGACTTTAATGGGTTTATTTCAGGTTGAATTATTTCTCCCCAGTGGAGTCGCCATTTTGTGGGCCTCGATTTTTGCACAATAGGTAAATCCCTTTTGGAAAGAGACTTAACTATGGCAAGAAAAATCCCCCATGATTGAGTCGCCACTAGTCCTTTTAATGATGTGATTGGTCATTAGTTTTGAAAACAAAACAAGTTTAGGTTTTGAAAAGAGTTTGAAATGTCTGACTTCACACTTAAACTGGTTGATTCCTAGAGATTCCTAGCTAAGTGGCGTTTATGAGTTGGGGAAGGTGTTAGGAACCCCATCTCATCCACTTACTCGATTACCTACTTTAAACCCATTATAGTCTAATGGTCAACTCAGTTTATAATTTATTCATCTCACGCATTACTTTTTATCTCATTTTATTGAGATTAAATAGAGAATACACATGCCATCTCTGCAAAAATTTCAGCAGCATAATGGCTATAATATGGATCCTGGGGATGAATAATGATCCCCATGTCATTTTTTCAATAACATGAGAGTCAACAGTTTATAAAAGTACTCCAAATATAACATACATCTACATCATCACTGTCCACCCGACAGCTTTATGTCCATCATCTTTTACATTTATTATAACAAAATATTCAATCTAAGTAAACTAAGTTGTCTAAACATCATTTAACAAAAATAATAATAATTATCATATGTAACAACACTAATTGAATGAAGAAAGCTATTCTAGGTAGCATGTTACGCCATTTACCTATTACGTCACAACAACACCGTCACCCAATAGTCAAGGCCTCCAGATATCTCCCCTTTTTATGCTAGAATGTAGCACACTTTGGGTACCTTTTTCTTGAGTTTCAGCAGTTGGGAAAAGGGATGGATTGTTGAATTTGGCATTCAGGGTTTCAGCTAAAGTGAAAGGGTTCTGGTTGGGTCCTTTGTGTGGAATGGAAGGAGATTATTGGGGTTAATCTAGAGAGAACGGAGACACTATGAGCTCATTGATGCCAAAAAGAAAAGAAATCTCCCTAGACTAAGTTTCTAAACCAAGGTAAAAAAAAATGGATTTTCAAACAAGCAGAACAAGCCCTTCCATGTTGTCTATGATGGTTGAAGAGAAGAGAGGAAAAAGGGGAGGGGGAGATGGATACCAGTTCTTTCCCATAGTTTTGGGTTTTCCTCTTTGGCAAAGGGCCCTATTTCTTTTTGGTTGATGAGAGGTTTTATAGAGGGGAATGGGCTTGCAAGAAGGCATGGTCTTAGGGTAATAGGAGAGGGATGATGGTGATGACTAGGAGTATGGCAATGAGCAGGGTATGGTGTTTGATTGAAGATGGGGATGGGATGGGAGAGGAGAGAGATGGTTATGTGAGGGATTAGCGGTGTAGAGAACAGAGAGGGAGAGTGGGGTTGTAGGGAAAGGTAAGGGCATTAGAGAGGTAGGGATGGGGTTTTGTTGGGGTCTGATGAGGGAGTGGAAATCAAAGTGGTGAGGGTGGGTGAGCTTTGTGAGGGATGGGGTTGTAGAGAGAAAGCGAGGGGCAAGGTGTGGGGTATGTAGAGAGAGAGATGGGGAAGAGCATAGGAGAGAGAGAGAGAGACCGGTAGAGAGTAGGAGAGAGAGTAGAGGAGAGGGTCATGAGGGTGAGAGAGGGAGAAAGAGAGGGTGAGAGTGAGGGAAAGAGAGATGAGAAAGAGGGAATGAAAGAGAATGGGAGAGTGAGACTAGGTTAGTGGGAGTGGGACAGTGAGACTAGGTGAGTGGGACTAAGAGAGAGAATAGGAGAAAGAGAATAATAATAGTAGTAGTAATAGTAATAATAATAATAAAATATGAGAAAAGGGTTTTACATGGAGGGAGGAGAGAGTGTCTAACGTGATGAGAGAATTGAGAGAGAAGAGAAATGGGGGAAAAGATAGTGGAGGAGGGGAAGGGGTTGCTACACCAAAAATAGTATGTTCCTCCGTGTCCTTACACACAAAAGGTGTATGGGATTAAAATTGTAAACACAATTTTCAGATAAATAAAATAAAAATATGTATATAAAAAATATAGGTATTCATGAAATTGGTTGTATACATATAGGGTTGAAACCATAACGAACCATCACGTGTCAAACTTGTGACGTGGGAACACAAAGGAAAAAATTGTTTTGGGTGCAGTGAATCATTTCCTAAAAATAAAAACAAAATAAAAAATAAAAATAATAAGAATTAAATTAAAATAAATTTATGCTACATAAATAAATAATGTTATTATTTAGAAAAAATGGACTAATGATATAAAAAGGTGAAAACTGCGTATACGATACATAAATGATATTTACTAGATATGATAATAAATAAATGGAGAAAATAAAGACAACAAGGGCACAGGGGTTGGATTTGATCAATTGGAATTGACTGAATTACGAAAAGAGGTTGGGGATTGCTCTGCCTGCCTGCTAACTTGAAGAGAAGTGCCAAAACCGAGAGTTGTGCCAAAATTAGATGCTGACAACCCTGTTTAGACTCAGACATAAAAAGTAAGGAGAATAAAAGGAATAAAAGAATTGGGGGGGGAAGAGAGAGAGAGAGAGAGAGAGAGAGAGAGAGAGAGGAAGAAAACCTCCAAATTAGGAAGAGGTAAGCCATGGGATCCTACCCCATTAGAGTTTTGGCATAGACCTAGGATGTTCATATGATTTTTCATAATATTAATAGTAATTCACTGATTTTTAATGATTCCCACCATGGATTTGTAGATAATAAGTTTTTGAAGAAATTTGTGGAAGAATTTCCAAGAAAAAAGGGAGTTGACAAGGAAATAGCTTAGATCTACCACCGATCTTGTGATTGCAAGTAGTTGTGTAGAATATGCATTCCATATTCCCTTGTTCTTTTTTATGAAAGCCATGTTGATTCACTTGATTACGCTATTTTTTCTTCTTTTTTCGTTTTCTTAATGAAAATCATACTGATCCCTCTAATTTGATTAAATTATCCATGATCAAATTTTATGGGTCTAAGTAAATTTTTTGAGATTGGTAAATTTATACATGATCTACTCTAATCTTAAATTTATCAACAAAAAAAAAAAACTTGTATCTTCATGTTGAATTGGGAATTCTATAGATTTGTCATCGATTTGATCTCTATTATTCAAGTTTAAAGCATTGTTTTACTTTGAATCAAATTATCCATTGAACTCTTAAATTTATTTATGAATCCCTTTAAGGTCTTGAATTGAATTGGAGAAATATGACTCCCAATTGAATCATTGATTGATTTCCAAAGTCTTTATTGAAATTGAATTACATCTCCTATGATTAATTGATACCATATTGATCATATTGACTCCATTGATTGTATCAAATTCATTGATTATATTGATCTCATTGATCATATTTTTCCTATCGACTGAATTGGCCCTTCCATTGGTATGGACTCCATTGACCGTATTTAATCTTATCGATCATATTGTTCTATTGATTGGATTGAGTCTTACCGAGTGTATTGACTTCATTGATTGTATTTTTTTTTTTATTAATTATGCACATGTATTGTTCATAAACCCTCCTCTTGAGGATTATCAATGCAATTGGTCCTATCATTGGGGATTAATACAATGACCACTAGCCCTCCTCTTGGGGATATAAAGCAATGAGATTGGTGTTGTCATTGGGGATTGATACAGTGACCATTGGCCCTCCTCTTGGGGATATAATGCAATGAAATTGGTCATACCATTGGGGATTAATAAAATGGTAATATTCTTATATTGTTATTGGAAATCAAATTACGTATTCTATTAAAAAATCTAACTTCTATATTGTTACTGAAAATCCGAACTTCAAATTGTCATTGAGCATTGGAATCATAATTGTTATTGTATCCATTGATACCCAATTCTAGGTAAACCGATATATTTATTGATTGATTGCTATTCATTTGAATAAATCCATTATCCATCATTGTTCCAATTATAGTCATTGAGGTAAATTGTCATGTCATTGATTGATTGATGCCCACATTGGTAAGCTGGCTTATGCCATTGATTTATTAATACCTTCGGCTAAATTGTTATATGTATCAAAAGAAATACCAACAAATCTGAACTCTATTTGTTCACATAGATGTACCATATTGATTGTACTATGGAAATGTATCATATTTCCCTTTATATCAGCCCAAGATTTATTGGCATCCATCGAGCCCTGAATGCATCAAAGATTGTATGATTGACTCATTCTTGTTATTACATTGAATTGTTCATGGACTACTCTCTTGAGGCCATGTATGCACCTATCATATGTAATTGATATCATGTTATTGTACATTGTTATGTTCTATTTTTGTATATTTTTCATGACTTCTTACAAGACATGGACCCACCCATCCTTAACCATTTTCTAGACAAGGAACTTACAGGGTGAGATTAGGAAGTGAGATTTATGGGTTCTTGCTCGGGACTAGGAGAGTTGATACCATTTTGTAGTTGGTCTTTTTGACCATTGACCATATTTGATATTTGTACTTGTGAGGACTATTTTGTAAACATTTTACTAGGATATAATAATTAGTATAATGTGATAGTTTCTCTTTTGGAGATGATTCAATAGTTGGAAACCATTAAATTGAAAGGTCTTTATATGAACTGATGATAGATTACCATGTCTTTATATTCCATTGGCATTGTTATAGAACATATATTATTCTGCTACATTTGTAAATGATAAAATGAAATGGACATGGATTGAATAGAATGTACTCCACTGCGAATTGAGTAAGTAATTGAATGGAAAATCAAGTATGGTAATGATGTACAACAACAACAACAAACAGCCTTATCCCAACTATTTGGGGTCGGCTACACGAATCTTGTTCCGCCATTCCGCTCTGTTT
>JAOXJP010044692.1:0-16255 GCA_025762735.1 Platanus orientalis
GGGGGGGGCGGGGCGCTTATCACTTTTCGGCGCTGATATGTCCGCACCCTGGCGCTGTTTGCACCATTTGCACGAAATTCATTCATACCTAATCTTCTGCGATGCCAACACACGAGCCCAAACACATGCACATGAGAGAGAGAGAAAGTATCCAATCAAATAATGTCAGAGATGAGAAAAAAATTGCACTTTGGATATATAACATTGCAAGAAACCCAAGAAAATATAAATGTGATGCTCACGCATCACTTAAAGGAAGGTTTAATACTTATTATTTGTTCTATTTATAGCATCATTGACTGAGTTGAACTGACTTGCTGATGAGGATCATAGATCCAGTGGAAGATGCCCATTGCCACCCTTGGACGATGGATATTTTAATGATTTTGGGCCTAATGCCAAGCAATAGGCAGTTCTGCCAAATAAGTCTTAATGGCATTGTGGTAAATGATTGAAGGAATTAATAAGGAGAACCATGGCTGGCCGGCTGGTATCTTTTGGGAGGTTTTAAGATCTCTTAAAATTTTCCTTAAGTGGAAAGTCTTAAGCAGATGATTCCTAGTTTCTAATTAGTTAAACTGACTTTATTTCTTTGTTTTTGAAATTAGCATCTTTTATGTTAGTAATAGATGGTTTTAGTTCTTAAGAGTTTCTATTTCTAAATAGAGTGGAATGACGGAACAGGATTTGTGTAGCCGACCCCAAATAGTAGGGATAAGGCAGTTGTTGTTGTTGTTTTAGGAATTTCTATTTCTTATTAGACAGTTTCTAAAAAGATAGTAATGTTACTAAACATCCAAAATAGCTTGTATTGGCTTATGAATAGGGATTGGCCGATTGGCATTGTAGCATGAGTTATTGAATTAAATTGAGTTACTGTCTAGCTTCTTCTCTTGGGTTGAGGCTAGGCCTCCCTATCTTCTCTTTCTTTCTCTACTTCTTTTCTACTTCTATTTTCCTCTTTCTTTCACTACTGTGGAACACTGCTACTATCACTATTATTGTTGTGTTGATTAGAAACTCTACTGGAGAAGTATTGTTCAATCGGCTACTACAACTTACTGCTGTGGTACAAGTCAATCGATTGCTACTGTTGCCGCTGCTGTCTCTAAACTCAAGGCCTATATCGGTGTTCATATTGACTGTGCAAGTGTTGATAACTGGTGGGTTTTGGAAGCATTTACTACTGCAACTAAACCCCTCTGGTACCTACTGTTAAGTAATACTATCTGATTTCTTACAAACCCAGATGTACCAACCCTCCGAATAGTTCATCTGAGTTGTACGGGATACTATTTACCCCACAGTTGATCAGAGTCTAAGTCCCATCTTCTCTTCTTTTTTTTTCTTCTAACAATCTCTTCTCAAAACCGTCAAGCCCATTAATAGCTACTGGCTACTGCTATTTCTAATCATTATTCCATTGACAAAATTATGCACTGTTGAAACCATAGTTACCAGAGTGAGAAGCGAAAGCGAGAAGCAGGAAGCGAGGCTCAATAAATACTTGGGAAACGAGAAGTGAAAACTGATTTAAGAAATATTTGGAGAATGGGTAGGAAACAATTGGGAAGCAAGTAAAGTGCAATTTGAAAGTAACTTCAAACCATTAGAAAAAAAGGTTATGAACTGACTATTAAATAAAATTAAATTAATAGGTGAATAAGTGATTACGAGTAGGTAGTAAAGAAGAAAAAATTTACAACTAATAAGTACTTGTAAAATAATTGATTACTAGTAGGAAGTAAACAACAATAATTCAATTACAATACAATAAATTGAATAAACTTAATTTAGTAAAAAACCTAAAACCTATGCTATGTAAATAACAAAGAATCATGATATATAGATTAATATGCAAACCACTTGTTATTCGTAAGACCAACCAATTATAAAGATTCCAATAAGATGGTTTTTATACAAGGTATTTTATAGTTGGGATTTGTGTAGCCGACCCCCAAATAGTTGGGATAAGGCTGTTGTTGTTGTAATAAAATAATACAACCAATAAAATCAATACTAAATCATTTATTTCTAAAAAATCATTATCAAATTTCATAGATAATATTTTATTCAATACCAACAACATAGGATTTTCATTAAATAAAATATAATTTTGTTTTTTAAATTGTTTTCGCTTTCTCCCAAGGCTTCCACTTACTTCTCCAATCACCTTCACCGTGCTTCCCATGTTTGGGAAGTGTGCTTCCCACCACTTGGGGAAGCATTTTGGAATTAGCTTCCCAAACGAGCTTTTTTAGGAAGAGAGCTTCCCACCTTGTATCAAGCTTCCCTGCAACTATGGTTGAAGCTATATAATTAGACTTGAGTTTTGAATAGTTCATATAAGTGCAATACTCGGAATTGTCCGAAATTTTGAGGGTTGAATACTCTTCTACAGATCTATGAGCCTGTCCAGTTTCAGCCTAATCACTCTACCCTAGCCTAGGTATTTTGATAATTTTCTACCTAGTGTCCTATTTTCCAGAATCTATCATAGTTTAAGTCTATTCTCAATCAAGCGACACTTGAGTCAAACTATGGGCCCATTACCCTTTTGCTACCCATCCTGCACCACTTTCCCTCTTGGACAATACCTCCAAATTGGGTTTTAAAAAATCGGCTGAAGTATGATACATAAGAAAAGGAGAACTGGCACATGTGCACCCCCATACTACTAAATGTCAAAACCCTGTACAAACAGATCTCAAAGAGTACTGGGTCAAAACAGGCAATGCATACCAACATTCTACCACTTCAGAAATCCTAAAGTAGAAATGTAAAGGGAGACCTACGTCTAAAATGAAAAATTACCCAATGATCACAACAATCTCGGTTCTAACTTTCAATAGTTGCTTTGATGAATAGTGATTCCATTCGGGTGATATTCTTTACAGATAGTTAGGATTAAAAGTCTGGTTTATTTATCTAGAATTTTAAGTCAATCGAATATCTCAAGTGGGGTCTTTATTGATAGATTCCCAGAACCATTAACAAACAAATCTCTGATCCTCACAACTTGGGACCTGATCAAGTGGGTCTTACAGATGGATACTGTATGATCAAAGTTGGGTTCAACTTGTAGAAGTCTAGAAAGGATTTTCTAGAAGAATCCGAATTTTAGGAAGTAGTTTCCTATTGTAATATTAGAAGTTGGTACCTTGTACTTTTATAAAAATTTAATTAGAAGTAAGAAGAACCTGAACCTAGAGAGACCTAATAGAGATTTAGAAGCCAAAAGGTCTATACATAAAAGGAGCTTGGGGCAATTGAAGGCACTTTTTAAAGTAGTTTCCAAATTTTAGAGATTTGTTTTCTATTGTAATTGTAAGTTAAGTGGGAGTTGCTAACTTGTATACTCTTTAGAAGCTATTTAGAATTGGGAATTATTCAAAAAAGGCCTAGGAATTCAGAAGCCCCAATAAAAGGTGTATGGGAGGATCATCTATTGGGCTAGAAGATACAAGGGCCATGATGGTCTGCAGACTCAATTAGGGGATAGGGGTGTACGGGTGGCTCTTCTTGGGGATCTCTTGTCCCCACTTTCCTCCCTCTTCTCTTTTTGTCTTCTCCCTCTTGTACATAATTGCTGCTTCTTCCAATCAATTTTTTTATCATAAAAAAAATAATAATAAAGATAAACTAAAAGGTGTATGGAGAAGTTAGCAACAGAAGCAGTAACCCTATGTTCATTTTTAGGTAAAGTAAGAAAGGCCAATTATGCTAAATTTGATCAAAAGACAATGCACTAGGGCAATTGAAACTCGTAATAGTTCAAGGATGGGTAGAAGATAACGTTAATGTCTTTGAATGATACTTATCCAAAAATAAATGTCTTTGAATGAAAATGAAAAGTCTAAGGATGTAGATAGGACCATAGTTACCAGAGTGAGAAGTAAAAGCGGGAAGCACTATGAAAGCGATAATCGGGAAGTGAGGCTCAATAAATCCTTGAGAAGCGAGAAGCAAAAAGGTGATAATAAAGTATAACTATAAGTTACAATCAATAATTTTAACTATAATACACTTAAAGTGAATAAACTCAAAGATAGTACTAAAAACCTTAAAAACAATACTATGTAAGGAACAAAGAATCATGACATATAAATCCTAGTCAGACTTATAGAAGACCTTGTATAAGATTTTTGTAGATAACTTACATTTAAGAGTCACCTTATAGAAGACCTTGTATAAAACCATCAGATTTGAATCATTTGTATTTTTTTTGGTAAATGAATCTTTTATATTGGATTGGAATAAAATAATATAAACAATAAAATCAATACTAAACCTTTTCTTCCTAAAAATCATTTTTAAATCTAATAGATAATATTTTATTAAATGCTAAGTTGCTAACAGCATACGATTTACATAAAATAAAATAAAATATTGTTTCTTGGATCACTTCCTAGTCAATTCTCTTAATGTTTCTACTCTTTGCTCTTAAGGCTTCCACTCGTCTCACTATGCTTCCCAAACGTGGGAAGCACGAAACGGAATGGAATTAGCTTCCCAGAAAGCGAGATTCGCACCTTGTACCAAGCTTCCTTGCAACTATAGACAGGACTAACTCCATTTCTGGCCAAGGGAAACCAGAAGAGATGTAAGAGAAAAAAGAAATCATATGGGATGATACTACCATTAATTCAGGGAAGATAGTTTTTAAGAGAGGGTGATGCGGAATCCAATGCAATTTAGATGTGAAACACTAGAAATAGGATCCCAATAACATATAATAACCCCAAAATCAATGTCTAAAAATTTTGCCCAATGGCAATTTTGTAATTTTCCAAAAAAGTGAAAAAATTATCAAAATACCTTTCTAATGCGTCAGAAATTTTTGGGCTTTTGGGAGTATTCCGGGTAGACTATAAGGGTTCTCTCCTCCAAATTTCACCTAATTTGGATGTCTCTAGCTATATGAACTAGAAAACACCTAATTATACCGAAGTACTAACAGTGATTTCAACAGAAAATAAATATATTTCAGCTATTTATCAGATCCAACACTGAGTATATTTATTGGATTTTAAATAAACAATAAGCCCATATCAAAATATGGTTGAAATATCATCCAAATAATACATAAATACTCACAAATTCTGATCTATTCATGCACGGGTACTGTAGCCGAGGTACTGTAGTGATTTCAAGAGAAGTCCAAACATTCTAACACCACTCCAATACATAATCAAGCTCTTGAAGAGTTACTTAAACCCCCTAAAGTAGCTTCACAAACCTCTGTAAAAGAGCTGTAATACTCCCAGAACCTTGTTCCAAAGTTTAAAAAAATACTTCACAGAATTCGGCTCTAAAACCTGTACTACCAACCTCTTCTAAAAGCTGTCCCTATTTAATAGGGATAGGGCTAAAGAGAGAAAAGCTCTCTCTAGGGTGGTCGTATAGGGGGTATGGACACCCTATTAAAATGGCTTGATTAAAAGAGAAGGGAGTAGCGTGTATTGTTGAGAAGAAGGTTGAGGGCATGGTGCTGCCACAGAAAATTCTAATGGTAGGAAATATAGAGAAGAAGAAAAAACAAATAGATGGGATGGAATACTGGAAGAAGGAAGAAGATGGAAGAAAAGATAGATGATTACTTGTGAAGAAAATGAAGGAAAGAAGAAGAAGAAGAAGAAGTGCTCCACGCGTGGGCTAAAAAAAACCAATTTCTTATTCAATTTCTCCTCCTACGTACAGCCTTAACCTTCCCCTTTTATAACACTTCAATTTTCTAAATTACAAATAAGACAAAAACTTAAACTAAATAGCAACTTATTCCTTGGCCACAAGCTTTATTATAAATCACTCTTAAATAATAAAATTTTGACAAAACTACCCCTAAAACAGTAAAAATAAAACTAACTACTAAAGCCCATTGGGCCTTTTCTACACTCCCTTTCTTGACTTGATTGTGGGTCTCCAAAAGGGATACTTTGTATCCATTCAATTAATAGCTGCTGCATCAGAGGGGGTTTGAGGCAAATCAATATCATACCACGAAGCCATTGTGATCCGATTGCAATGAAATTTGGATGATAGTGAGGGATAGTTCAAGCATTAAAATTGAGGTCAGTTTGATGTCTCTAACTAGGGTTTTGAATGGGGTGCCTATTACTGGATTTTTAAGACTTAAAATGACAGCCTTAAGTCAACAGTCAACAGTAAAACCAATTAACCTAAGATCCCGCTACCCCATGGTTAAAATCCCATATGAAGAAATTACTAAATAGTGTAGAAGACAGATGAAGTATTTGACAGATAAAATTTAAAAATAAAACCAATTGTAGAAAACTATGTTCATTCTTCAATTCTCTTACCCATGACTAGACAAGAAAAAATCCTAGCCACTCCTAAAAATTTTGTCCTGTCAAATTTTAAAACAACTTGTAACAAAGTTTCTATAAGGACCATTCAGAAACTCAAAACCAATTTTTTTTATCTTGATAAAATACTAATATTAAAATAAGAATTTCAAATAAATGCTAAAATTGAAATTTCATCACAACATGAGCTATAAGATAAATCTCCTATATTCAAGGGTACTAGCAGCCCCCAAGATTTGGTGTGCCCCTTATCGTCGCCACCCCCCTTCCCCCCCAAAAAAAAATAATAATAATAATAAAAAATAAAGTGTAAATCATTTTTCGACATATGTCCAGGGGGATGTCCAGGGGGACATTAAGGGGGCACACCAAATCCATGCTGTCCATTTCAGACAACATGCCCCACCCCATTCAGTACATAGCAAAACCTATTATATCGACCAAATCAAATATCCATGCTATGTGCTTTAGTTGCATGAAGCTTGTATCGAAGGTATCACTTTTGCTTCATAATCTTACTTCCACTATATCCCCTGCTTCAAAACGTCCCATCCTTTCACAAGTACTGTTACCGTAACTCCACATCCAGTCTTCTTACCACCATTCAAGACTCAAGTAGTATTTGTAATCAGTTATCCTTAACACCACAAATTGTTATAAAACCAGCCCATACCCATTCATGTAGGTGAATCTATCAAGTATGTCATGTAACTATATATCCCACTGCAGTCAATTACAAATTCCATCAACAATCTAGACTCATCCTAGCCCTGTAACATTATAAGAATGGATGAGGAACATAATTTGGAGTTGTACTTCACATAAACCACAATTAAGTACTTGCTTCTTCCAATAAATATAGATTCTGGCAACTCCACTTGCAATTTTTTTTAATGAATAACAAATTTTATTAAGAGAAAAAAAAAAAAAAAAAAACAACAACAGCAAAGAAATAACCCAATAACAAACCCACCAAGGCTAGCACACAGCTAACCACACCCCAACCACAAAAGAAAAACAACAAACTAACACTCCAGCAAAAAGTCTCCAACAAAAACAGCCCTGCGACACACTCCATTTAGTCACCCTATTCAGCTCCCTTGGAATGTGCCCTACATCAACTTTAAGCTCTTTCACAAGATCTTTGATCTCACAGAGAAGATGGTGAAGGTGCCAAGAACCACCACCCTTGTCTTTCCCCCACAAAATGACCGATTTAGAATCCCCTTCAACCACACAATCAGTTATGCGTTTTACCGTGATCATACACAGACCTTCAAGAAGACCCATCACTTCAGCTTGGATAGCATCACCCCTCCCCAAGGGACCACCTTTAACAAGCAAAACCATCCCTTGAGAGTCTCTTGTCACACACCCATAGCCGGTTGGCCCCAAATTTCCAAAAGACGCACCATCAAATTAACCTAACATTTCTAAAAGGGGAGGAAGCCACTCACTAATCCGATTGTGAGTAATGCTAGGGGGCATAGATAAACAGGATACCTAGTCTCTCACGAAAACATTCATAGAAAAATCCATAAATTCCTTCATCACATTAATTTGTTTGTTATCTTTATTTATAATTTATAATTAAATTTTAGTCATTGCTCCCTATTTTTGGTTTTTTTTTTTTTTTTTTTTTTTTTTTTTTTGAGGCAAATAAGGTAACTTATTAAAAAAGAGACCAACGACCGAACAACATGAGAAATGCTCCAACAAAAGGAAACAACTAATGGACTAGCAATGCCCCAAAAGGCCTACATCAAGAATGAATCATAGTCAAACATCCATAATTTGAATGGAAGGGCCTCCCTTGATTATGCAAGGAACAACCATCCATAAATTCTAGTAAGAATGTCGTCAACATCTTCAAAGATTCTCCTATTGCGCTCCTCCCAAATAGCCCCACAGATCATTGCCGACACCAACAGTCACATTTCCTTACTAATGCTCCTTTCTAAGGCAAGATCTTGCTTCGGATAAGACCCTTGATTGTCATTGGTTGCACCCACTGGACTCCAAATTTACTAAGAAATTAATTCCAGCATGTAATGGTCCAAGAAAAATGAAGAAAAGAATGGCCTGAAGATTCCACATCGTCCCTACACAAGCAACACAAGTTGGGAAGAACCATTCCTCTCTTGATCAGATTATCAATCGTCGGAATTTTGTTCCACCACAACTCCCACATGAGAAATGAAGTTTTGGTTGGCATGTGCGGATTCCAGCATCTCGTCAGACATATCTCCGTCTTCAAGGCAATAGTTGTCCAGCATCTCCAATAATCTCCCAATCATTTAGGCATCTTCTTGGTTGAATATTCCAGGATCAAAACACCTTGGATCTGATCATATGGTCTTTCACTAACCCCCATTTGTTTACCGCCAAGTTGTAACAAGATAAGAACAGACTAGCCAAAGGCCTCCTATCACACCAAAGATCCAGCCAAAAGCAGACCCTCTCAATGTTGTTGATCTTAAACCTTACTAACCGGAAAAAACTTTCCTCCCCCTTGGAAATGCTCTTTCAAACTCCACATCCATTTGCCCCCTCCAGACTTCTACTAGCCCACCCGTACAGTCCCTCCCCGTACTTAACTACCACAAGCCTCCTCCAGACAACATTCGTCTCCACACCGAACCTCCACAGTCATTTATTAAGAAACGCTCTATTGGAAAGTTGTAAGGGTTTCAAACCCAAACCTCCTTGAGCCACTATCTTACAAACATCCTTCCAACCAACCCAGTGAATCTTCCCCTTCTCCGTAGAAGAACTCCACAGGAAATCCCTCATAAGTCTCTCCAACCGGTTGGTAACCAACTTAGATGCCTGAAATAAAGACAAGAAATAAATGGACACACTAGTAAGAACACTTCTTATCAACACCAATTTCCCTCATTTTGAGAGATACTACCCTTTCCACTCAGATAGCTTTGTACTCATTCTTTCAATGACAAGATTCTAAATAGCTGTAGAAGAAGATTTCACCCTAAGAAGGAGGCCTAGATAGGAAATTGACAAAGGCACCGCGTCGTAATTAAGCACTGCTGCAAGCCCTTCCACAGTGGAAGTACCTCCCACCGAGTTTAAGGTGGATTTGCCCTAATTCATCTTTAGGCTAGTAGCTGACTCCATAATCAACAAAATACATCTCAAATTTTGCAACCCTTCCAAATCCACCTTCACCATAAAGAGAGTGTCATCTACAAATTGGATAAAAGGAACTGATAAACCCCCCTCAAAAGAGAATCCTTGCACTAAGCCCACCATCTCCGCTTTAACAACCATCCTTCCCAAACGATTTGCAACAATAATGAACAAGGGGATAGTGGGTCACCATGCCTGAGACCACGACTACCTTTGAAGAAACTTTTGGGGAAACCATTCACCAAGACCGAAAAAACAGAGACAAAATGCAAATCTTCATCCAATTCTTCCATTTAACCCCAAATCCCATTTGGCCTAAGACCCAATCCATATATCTCCAATTAACATGATCATACGCCTTTTCCATGTCCACTTTGCAAATCACCCCCCTAACCCTCTCTCACCATAACATCAATGACTTCATTCACCAATAAAGAATAGTCTGTCATTTGTCTTCTAGGAAGAAATGCATGCTGTGATTCAGAAATGACGTCCCCTAAAACAAATTTGAGGCGAATAGCTAAGGTCTTGGCTAATAATTTGTAAAGGCATCCTAAAAGGCCTAAAATCTTTCAGCTTAGCTGCCATTTTTTTCTTAGGAATAAGAGTGATAAAAGTAACACTCAAGCATTTACATCATTAATCCTTAGAACGAAAATCCAAAAAAACTGCCATCACATCTGATCTCACTACATCCTAACAAGTTTGAATGAACTTGATTGGAAAGCTGTCTGGCCCCAAGGCCTTATCCTCCTCCATACTATTAAGTGTCATCTTGACCTCCTCCAAGGTAAAGGGTATCTCCAAACACCAACATTGGTCCACACTTTTGCACTCAAAATCAACCCTTCTAATTCCGATCGACTCGAAAAAGGATACGTATACAAATAAGTATAGTACTGCTCCACGACATCCAAAATCTGCTCTTAGTCATACACCCATTCTCCTTCAACTTTGAGCCTATTCATAGAATTCTTAAACCCTCTCCAACTCACCATTTTGTGAAAGAACTTAGTATTCCAGTCCCCCTCATTCAGCCACACCACCTTGGAATTCTGTTTCCAAGAAATCTCCTCCATTCTAAGGATCCTGTGATAGTCCTACTCAGCAATCAACTAATCAAGCTTCTCCTCCTCTTCTAATACACCCTCCGCTTCTTTTTTCTTCAAGTAATCAAGTTTTTGCAGAAAAATAAGCTTTCTAGACTCGATTCCCCCAAATTCCTCTTTCTTCCACTTTAAGATCCTCCCCTTTAAATGCTTCAATTTCTGGGCAAATATAAAACTAGTGGTTCCCTCCACCTCACACTCCTCCCATCACAGTTTCACCTTATCAACAAACCCTGGGATTTCCAGCCACATGGGCTCAAACCGAAACGAACACGGGACTGAAGGCATATGGAAAGGCTGAAGCATAATCGGAGTGTGATCGCAGGCCGAACATGGAAGAGCCTCTTGAATAAACATCTGCGCCATATCTAACCACCCATCCGTACACAAAAATCGATCCAACTGACTACTTACCCTACTATTAGTCCAGGTGAACATAACCCTCCTCAACAGGAGATCCACCAGGCCTAACTCCTGGATAAAACTGTTGAAGTTCCGCATATGCCAAGAGAATCTACGGGCTCCCAATCTCTCCACTAGGCATTTGACTGCATTAAAATCCCCCCTGTACACCAAGGGACCTACCACCCACACTGGATTCGCCGTAGCTCCTTCCACAATACCCCTGAGGCATCCTAGTCACAAGGACCATACACCCCTGAAAAAGCCCAAACCACATCCTCCTCCTTACTTTTGCATATAATTGACAATGAATAATCCCCTATAACCGAGTCAATAACTTCCAGAACATTCGAATCCCAAGCCACTAAGATTCCCCCTACCTGACTACTTGTTGGCTGATGAACAAACTCAAAATGCCTCCTGTCCCACAAATCCAACCTCATTTTTCTATCTAAATTCTGAGTTTTCGTCTCCTGTAATGTGAATAAGTCCACTTTCCACATCCTCAACAAATCTATGACCCCCCACCTCTTCTCCTCCCTCCCCATTCCCTTAATATTCTAGGAACCGATGTTTGTCTTCATCATAAGAATTAGAGTAACGACCACCCCTATGCCCCTTCCTCTTATTTCTCCCCCTTTTTCCTCCGTGTCATAGTTAATATCTGATTGCAACTTTTTTAACTCCTTGTCCCGCCTTCCTCCTACCAATTTATGCCTCATAGCATTAGGACTTTTCGGACTCTAGCTCCTCCCTCGTTCAATTTCCCAAAAGAAATTTTCCACTCTTTGCTCCATGTCCTTGAAAAAGTATCCTAGCCTACGCTTCACTCCGGCCACCCTTTTGATCATCCAGTCTAAGTGATAGGGGGAGAGGGTAGCATTAATAATGGATCACCGTCATTAATTATCTCATCCTCATCTACCTCCCTGATGCTATCGCCGCCACCCTCCAACTCAATTAGCGAATTGTTCATGGTATAATCTCCCCACTTCCTTCCTGGAACCAGAAGTCCCCTACAAATATCGCTGCCATAAAATCCTCCAGCCTTCTTTACCTCCATTCGTGAGCTCTCCCTCACCGGAGAGTCCTCAAATGACCCGCTTCTACTACACTCGCCTTCTGAGCCAACAATTGCCGAATTCAACCACCCCACTACATCACTTTCACCCCTCCCCCAGACACACTCATCCTCCTCACTTGAATCCGTCCTCTGTTGCATAGTAGCCTAGCCTTTACCTAATGGGATCGACAACTTGCAGCTGCCAGTGTTCTCCCCAACCTCCAGAATCATCACACCTTTCTGAGAATTCATTGTCAAACCTTGTAAAGCAGCAACTTCTCCTTCTTTAACCTCTGATTTTTTCTCCCTTGACAAATTTTTCCTCGACCACAAGCCTGCTTCCCATTCTCCACACTATCGC
Organism: Platanus orientalis; assembly: GCA_025762735.1. NCBI lineage: Eukaryota > Viridiplantae > Streptophyta > Magnoliopsida > Proteales > Platanaceae > Platanus > Platanus orientalis. Next base: position 12,409 of record JAOXJP010044692.1, read on the forward strand.
CAGTGCATCCCCTACGAATTCAGCCCCTACCTCAATCGCACCCTACCTTGTTCTTTGTGCCTCAAATCCCTTAATTGATTCTGCCCCGATTTTTTTATAAGCATAGATATGGGCTTTGGGCCCTTTGTTGGGCCTCGGCCTGGGGTATTTCATTAAAGATCAATCCCTAGGCCTAGGACCCTTACACCAGCCCCTCCTCCGGGGCCCACAGCTTTGAGGTATGCTGTATATGGAGCTCTCGTCAAACTGCTTGTCTCCCCGACCCCTATCCTTCACACCCTCTCCGATTCGGTCCACCTGAGTTTTATGCCATTGGTTTTGAACATAAGACTTAAGTGCCTGGTTCAACCAGTCTGACCATCGTCTTTTTCCCTCCCATGAACAGACACCCAAATCTCTCTCACGACCGCCTTCTGACAGCTTCCCGTATGATTCAAAATTCGAATCCCTTCTCACTTCCCGCCTTTTCCCCTCCCTTCCAGTTCTATCCCTTGCCGCCTCCACCTTCCTCCTCCATCGGTCCATTTCTTCGTCCATCGCCTGCAAAGGAAAAACCCAAGGCAGCAGCTGCCTCCAGCTGTTGGACTTTGTAGGCCAGCATACTGTCAGCCACCCAGATGACTTCTGGAGCACACTCCAGCTTCTTCACCCTTAGCGACACCCATTCCATGGACCCAGGATCTTGGATCTCAAAGTCTAATAACCCTCCACAAAGCTCCCCAATCATCTGAAAAGTCTTCCTGCCCCATAAATGAACCAAGAGCCCACATACCACCACCCTTAACTCCTCTTCCCCCTTATCTTTCCACTGACAACCTGCAGTTGGATACCACACATCCAGTAAGATTTTGCCTCCATTCCACCTATTGATTCCTTCCTGTAACACCCTGGTGGCCTCAGATTCAGGCGGAAAATAGAATAAGCACAGACCCTTAGGAATCCTTCGAAGTTGAAGTACCCTTTCAATCCTCTAGGCCTTCTTTGCCCATTCTCTGAGAGCAAAGGCACTAGGGTTATCCCTCACAACTTTACCCACCAGACAAGATTTTAAGCGATTTGAACGATCCTCCAACTCCCCATTCTGATAGGACAACACCATCATTCCACCCCTTTCCACCAACCTAGGCCCTTGGGAAGACGGCCAAACTATATTTTTAAGAACAACATTTTTGAACAATTTAGGCACCCTATCGGGATCAGTTCAGAATAGGATCAGGCAGATGAGTTGTGTTTTTGAGATATTTGGATGCAATAGGCTTCATCACGACCCAACAGCAAGCCACCCCATGCTCAAAAGAGATGGTTAGTTTGATGAAGTGTAGGGAAAACTTTTGTTTGACCGCAAGCTAAAATTTTCTTTTGGTTCTAGGAAGGAAATGGTAAGTAATAGTAAACTAAAATTTCTTTAACTTCTAAGCTTTTGTTTGACAAATACACAGTTTGTGCAGGCTCAGTTCAAGAATTATACATGCACAAAACCAAGAGCAATGACTGTCACATCCTGGAGATGGACCCCAGCAACCGGTCACAGTGAGATCGATCATAAGGGCAATCAATATGCGTCTCAATCAATATTTTCCTTTCATTAGTGATCGCTTGCTTTATCAAGAAATATCATTTTACTACGACTCAGCTTACTTTTTTTATTTTCTGATAAGCAAACCAGCAATATATTCACTAATTACTAAGGTAGTGTTTGGATAAACTTATTTTTAACAACTTATGACTTCAGCACTCCAGAAGTCACAAGTCCCTATGATTTTGCAGCTGGTTTGCAAATTAAAAAGTTACTCATGCATAAGTCATAAGTAGGAGAGAGAGTAGAGAATCAACTTACTTTTAAGTTGGGATCCAACAACTTACCAGATAAATTGAGCCATTGACTTTTAAGTCAAAAGTCAATTATAAGTTTATCCAAATGCTGCGTAAATGACATCTTCTTTATTATCCATTTACGGCTTAAGGGACCAAGCAATTCTTACCACTCATCGTATGGGTGGGTGCATTCCTAAATAAGAAGAATGTCTATATATCCCATTCTTTTCCTACTTAAAGTAATTGAGGCTTAAAGGGATTTCATGTCATTAAGAGTATATTTTGGTGAAAATTCAATCGAAGGGCATTGCTTTTACCTATCTAAAAAAAAGGAGCATAGATACTCCTCGTTCTGCAATTATTAACCCTTTCTCTACTTGTAATCTGGCTTCTTGTACTTCTGTCTACTGAAGTAGTAAACATCTCCAAGTCCTGAAGCCCTTCAATATGACTATTCCCCTTCAATATGACTATTCCGATCGTTTGGTACCCTTCATTCAGATCTCAAACAATTGCAGTGCGTACATTGCAATTACTCTATATCTAATGTAATTTTTGGATTAAGTTAAGATAATCTTTCTTTCTTTCTTTTTTTCCTCTCTCCCCCAAAATTTATAGCCTATAAATTATTAAGAGATGGTTACGAGTCTATCTAAACAAAATGACCATAATTTACACCTACATAACCAATGCAAAACACAAAGTGTTAGGTATTTTTAGCTTTATTCCAGCCGTTAGATCATATGTGATCTAACAGTGGGCACTTAAAGTGGAGTTAAGACTCTTCATGTAAGAGAACTCTTGGACGACACTAGGTTAAGAGGAAAACCTAATATAAAAGAGGTGACCCATGAACAAGGCTCCCACTAACATGGAAAACCTAATATAAAAAAAAGGGCGGCCCAGTGCACAAGGTTCCCGCTAACGTGGGGTTTGGGGAGGGCAAGATGTACACAGCCTTACCCCCATTTCTGGACAAGCTGTTTCCATGACTCGAACCCATGCCACTAAGGACGCTAACGGTAAGCCTTACCATTGGGCCAAGCCGCCCTTTCACGGAAAACCTAATATAAAGAAGAAAAATCGAGAGAGAGGATGGGAGAGAGGAAGAGATGTAGCCGCAAGAAGGGTTTCTTGTGGGGGTTTTTGTTTAGGGTTTGAAAGTGAGAGCAAGGGTGTACAAGGAGAAAATGTGTGGGTCTTGGGTTTTAGAAAACACACTTCTTTGTATGGATTTCACATTCTCATATTGAATAAAGGTTGATTCTCTCCCGTAGATGTAGGCACATCGCCGAATCACATAAATCTTGGTGTCTTATTTTTCTTTGCTTTAATCTTATTTTATTTATTTTTCTTGTTATTCGAACTGAAATAATTGCTGCAAAACAAAACAAATGATATTAGGGCGTCAGGTTTGGCTAGGGAGGATAGGAATTAAGAACAAGTTCTTGATTACTAGAGTTCAGTATGATTGCAAGGAAAGAAAGAAAAATCCAAGGAGATGAAGGATGGTTCATATTGTCTGATGAGAAATAAAGTGATTGATAGTATTCCTTTGACCTAGACGGGTAGCTAGAAACGAGGTGCATGGAATAACAAATGTTTGTGCAAGGCCTTCTTTTCTAGTTGGGGCAAAGACAGGTGTTACGGGTTTTCAGGTGACAGACGATGGTGAGATAGGAACTGCAGTTGGAGAAGACAGATTAAAGTCCCTCTCTGGAGTTGACTCGAGGCAACTACACATGTGCATTGGCCGTGTTATGATCGGATGGTGTTAAGACCGAATTGATTCGATAGTATGTGTAACGGTGGTTCTTTAAGGCCAATGATTGTTTATGGTAATAGCAAATAGGATATGCTTCAGGTTTGAGGTGGAGATGCATTCAGGTATATATGATGCATAGTTCACAAAGAACGACAAGTGTAGATTTTCTCCAAGGTGGTTCCAGAATGTGAGCAACTCCGCCAATGTTTGTATCTTCAGACATTGCCGGTCCCAAGCCCGGATAAAGGAGGAGGGTGGCGTCAGGTT
>JAOXJP010044703.1:0-16255 GCA_025762735.1 Platanus orientalis
TATAATTTTATGTATTCTTAAAAATATTTTAAAATAATATTTAATATATTAAAACATAAATTAAAATCCTAAAAAAAAAAAAAAAAAACTTTCCCTTTAAACTCAAACAATAAATTGATTTCAGACCAACAGCTTGAAAATCGATAAAAATTCAACCTTTGAAAATCAATGGAAACCAATTTTTGAGTTAAATATAAGAACCTAGATGAAAACAATTGCAACGTTTAAATATTTACTTATTAATCTAATGAATATCTTGAATCAATTTGGTACTAGAAGCCTCTCCCACGAAAATCACCAATTTCTTCTCCGAAACCCTATTTTCTTTTCAAAAGCCCTTCTTTTCTCTTCCTTGATTTTAATGAGTTTTTAGGGTTTGTAGCCTGAGTTTAGGTCGTTATTATAGATATAGGAGGTTTTCAAGTCAAATTGGGTAACTTTCCCTTTAAAACTTTTAAAAATACACAATTTTTGTATTTAATTACGAATATTAGACTTTTTTTTAGTTATTTACAATTTTGCCATTGGACTAAAACACTTCTAACTTTCTCTACAGGACTTTGTTTTTTTAACCGTTTATTGTGTTGGACTCTAGATTTCAAGACATTTCTTTTGATATATTTTTCATAATAAAATTATTAGGTTTACCATTTTTCATCTAATTTCAAAATTCTCTTATGTTTTTAGGTCTATAATTTTGTCATAAAGACATAAAAAAATAATGAAAATGCATAAGAAAAATCTTGGGTATGACAGGTTGTGTCTGCGATCAGTCTCCAAAATCTGAGATGGGTCATAAGGGGCATTCAGGACGGGCCCCCAATCGTGTGGATGGGTCCCAACGTGCCCATATTTTGAAAAAAAGGATTCCTTCCCCATTTTGCATGGAATCTTTTTGGGGAAGGGTAATCTCATATAAGGGCTACTATATAATATAATTTTGCCCTAAAATATGTTAGATTACACCTAAGGAAGGAAGAGTTAGAGAGGTTAGAGAGAATAGGAGAGAAAGGGGGATTTCTTTCTTATTTGGATAAGTTTCACTCTAACCAAGGAAAATTTGCTATAATAGCTTAATGTCTTCTTAAATTTTTCTACTTTTATCATTCTAATGATCAACATCATTTTACAAAGAATAGAAAGAAAAGAAATGAGATTCTTCTTCAATATCTTCTCGACAAGTAGAAGAAGTAGCTTGTGGTAAGTAGTTACATAAAACTTACTATCTTTTTTCTTGTTCTTAGGCTCTTAAAAGTCTTATGATTGTAAAATCTTAAGTCTATGAATGCTTTCTCATATGTTTGTGAAGCCATTTGCTAGGACCTTAAAAACCCTAACTCTTGTGGTGATTTATGATGAGATCTTGTCATATTATGGTAGGATCTTAAAAATCCCTTATTTAATTCATAAAGAAAATTAGTTTTACAGTACATGTATATATTTTTCTTTAAGATATTGGATTCAATGAGTTTTGAAAGCATATAAGTTAAGAATATATGAATCTATAGTCTCCATGATAGTTAATTAATGCATGAAAAGCTTGGCTTGCCAAAAAAATATGAATATTTGAATTGGAATTAAGTATTTTTTAATATATTACTGTAAGAATGAAGAAATTGATTCGATTACATATGTAGAAATTGATAATGATGCATGGTGACTCCTATTAGAATGAAAATAGTTAATGATAGCATATAAATTGCTTAAAAATTGTTATGGAATGATTCAAATGAGTTACAAGTTGGGATTGTGAATGATTGGAAAACATGTGTAATATAATTATTATTGAATCTCTCATTTGATTCAGTGTATTAATTTTATAATGTTTGAAAGCATAATAATATGCAAATTTTCATGATTTCTTATTGAGAAAGATAGAGAATGATTTGTTAATGTTTTATATGTTTATAATAATACTAGTAAGTGTATGATATGAAGTTGGATGCCTTTTTGGTGATGTTAGTGAATGCTTCTAGTGATAGATTATCATTCTATAATTATGCTAATAAATGCATTATGTAATGATATGTGCTTCATATGTTAGATTAAATAACATACTATATAATAATAATATAAGGTAAAAATGGCTAATGATAGATGAAAAATGAAATGAATAAAAGATAAAATAGAGTGAAAGAAGATTAACAAGAAGGATAAAGATAAGTGACAAGATGATGCATGTTTCCTCTATTGGGAGTTAAATGATGTTTAGTGATAAGTAATAAGTAAATAATGGTTAAGACATAAAGAACAAATATATGTGATGACCCTTACTATTAGGAAATAATACAATATGCTGATGATCCTTGCTATTGAGATAACACAATATGCCAATGATCCTTGCTAGTGGGATAATACAATATGCCAATGATCCTTGCTATTGGGATGAAACAATATGCTAATGGTCCTTGCTATTAGGATGATACAAATGCCAATGATCCTTGCTTGGGATGATACAGTATGCCGATGGTCTTTGCTATTGGTATAAACAATATGTCGGTTGCCCTTATGGTTAGAGATAATATAATAAGTCAAAAAGTAAATAAGTGAAGCAAAAATGTAAATAAGTGTAAGTAATATCCCTTGCTATTGGAGAATAATACAATGTGTCAAAGTGTAAACAAGTGAACCCAATAATAAGTAAGTCAAAGAAAATATAATTAAATAAATCAAACATGTAAGTGAGTGTAAGAAAGTGTAAGTGATGACCCTTGTTATTGGGGGTTATAATTCAATATGTAGACGACCCTTGCCCTTAGGGAATAATGCAATGTGCCAAAAATTCAGTGAATTGAAAGGTCCCATCATTGGAAAGAGAGTAAAAAAACTCTGATATAAAAGAAAGAGAAATCTATAAAGAAGTATGACTATTAAGAAAGAATGAAAAGTATATAAGTTCTGAAAGCAAAGTAAAGTTATAAGTCATGTAAAGGAATAAAAGTATTGAGACAAGAAAATAGAAATATCTAAGTTTCATAAGTAAGAAGAAGTTTATAAGTTATGTAAGAAAGAAAGTTTCATAAAAGGAAAATGAAGTACATAAGCTACAAATAAGAATACAAGTCCTTAATATAAGTAAAGAAAATGTTAAGAAATAAATGAAAACTCATAATCTTTACAAAAATACAAGTTCCTAAACTATATAAGAAAAATTGAGATGTATGATGGTTTTTCCATTGGGGTATAATTCAATGCTATGAATATTAATCATAAGTGTTAAATGACTAATGAAAAATGATACGTAAATATTAATACAAGGACAATGAAAGTTAATAAGTGATAAGTGAAGACATGATGCACGATAAGTAACACATTATAAGTAACAATTAAGAATGTGAATGATAAGTACTAAGGTAATGATAGACTTATCGAATATAGAAGTAGAAATTTATATCTCATTATACAAACGTGTTATGATTTCTAATTGCTTATGTATGATGCATATTTACCTTGAAGTAGTTTACCTATGCTTATTCTTGTTGCTAATGTGTAGATCATGCATAAAAATTGCTAGAAAATGCTTGTCAAGATTATATTAAGTATATCTATCATGATATGTTTAGAAAATGCTTATCATGTCATTGTATACTCATATTGCCACACATATCGACATACACCTATAGTAGAAGTATGTCATGTATAAGTAGAATCATGCATATTACTATACGTAGATAGTAGAAGAATTTCATGTATATATAGAATCATATGTATTGCCATGCATAATTCCTATATGATGAACCATGATGATGAGTGTATAAATTTTGTGATGACTAATAGATGATGTTTGCAGACTAGCACATGCCTACACACTAGAGATTGGTATGTATTTTATATGAAGATATATATTTAGTATTTTAATATTGAAGGATTCATGTTTTACATGTCCGATTCTGTAGTAAGTTTTGTATACCTACTTACGAGTCGTGGATCTCACCCTCATACCATTTTTTAGGTGTAATTTAGTACAGGTGCGTTGTTGGGAGTACTTTAAGGTCGAAAGGAAGGCATGATGCAAATGCTTTTCTTTCTTATTAGTTTTAGTTTCATTTAGACTCTACATTTTGTATTAAACTTGTTGGGATGTATTAAGTTTGAAGTTCGAACTTTTGAGATTTATAGTTTTTATATTCGAGTTGTGATGATGGGAGATTAGATATATGATAGTATGTTATATGATTCGATTTATTTACGCTACACATAGAGTCTTATGATTATGATGTTAGATGTATTTGATTCTTATTCCACTACGCATGTTATGTTTAAGACAAGCTTTAAGGTAAATGTGAAAAATTTATAGTGATTAGAATATGGATTCGGTTAGTAGTGACCTGGTTTTATGCCTAAATAAGGTTATGAAATTTGTGGTCATTACATTAACCCTTCCTTTTTACTGTTCTTTTTTTTGGGAGGTAATAAAGAGCTCAAAATTAGAAGATGATGAAGAAGACGAGAGTTAAAGATGACACTTCGTTGTTTTGGTGAGCAGCGACTTCATCATTCCAGTGAGCAATGAATCGTTTGGTTTCCCAAAGTTTAATTTAGAAGCTTAACCCAAATTATATCATGGTTAAGCAACAAAATGACTTAACGCTGGTTACATCCATTTTGGCGACGTGTCGACACTAGATGCACACTTCAATAACGCTTTAGGATCACTCATCACTATAGGAAATCCACTCTGTGGACCACCTACCTTTGCAAAATTACAACCATTGCCTCTTACAAATATATTTTTTTTCCTTTTTATCAGCACCCAAATTTTAACTCGAGTCATCTAATGGAATAAAGAGCAGCAAAATAATATTTATGCATCAAGACTTTAAGCACCCTAGTTTAGGGAGAGGAAATTGGAACCTAGGAAGTTTGGCATCCCTTGTGCAGTCTTCTTTGGATGTTTCAGTTGCATAGAACATCATCCATATCATACCACGTGCAATAAATCAACCCAAATACACCATTTCTAGTCTAACCCTGATTCTCCAAGAAGCATCGGTAGGACTATGAGGGTCCACATTCAAGACCACCAAATACATTGCCTTCAATTTCTCCAGCCTCCATAAGCCTTCCCACAGCGAAGCATCTCAGGTGAAAAAATTACCATTTTGCCCTTTGACATTTAAAAGCCAAAATTTGATATCTTCACACATTGTCTACAAATTCTCCAGCCTCCATAAGTCTTCCCAAGGTGAAATATCACTGGTGAAGAGTTATCATTTTTACTCCTTTTAGCAGCATAAAAAATGACCATTTCACCCTTTTACCTTTATGATTTACCCTTAGACCCTCAAATGACCCCTGAAGCTTCTCCCATCACCTAATTTATGTAAGGTCAGGTCTTGCACACCCCAATCTCCACCACCTTTAAGGAACTTATCTCAGGAAAAATCTTTTCAAAAACTAGCAACAACCAATTTCTCAACCTTCGAAAACCCCTCATCGAAAAACAACGCTTTAAAAGCTCTCAAAGATTCATATGGTGTCAGAATTTAGAAAAGTTAGTGGTTATATTTCAGTCTTGGGGTTATCTTTAATTAGTTATTTCACCAAACAAAAGCATCTAAGGTCTCGAACCCTTGTGAAATCTTAGATATTCCCCAAGGGGTGGGAAGTCAATTTTGGTTGTATTTCACCCATATATGGGTCCAAAATGTTCTTCGAACATCTAAATCTTGATAAGTTAGTGTCCATCTCTCTAGATTCGCTAGGCTTTCATAAAACCCTCTAATGAAAAAGAGCATTGGAAGAGTCAATCCACTAAATTTCCCCCTATTACTTCAAAATGAGCTACACATTTGGGCTAGATGTCGTGTACTCAATTAAACCCTAGGAATGCATCAGACCTCCAATTATGAGATCTTTTAAAGCCCATCTCCCTCAACTACCTCAGAAACTTTTGCAAGCCTAATCACTACACTTTGTCTAGGCCAGGATGATACTTAGTCGGTTTGTATTTAGCACTCGAAAAGTCCCTGAAGATTCCCTCAGACTCATAATTTAACTAGGCCAAGCCCATTTTCTTAGTTTTCTCCCTGTCCTCAAAAGACTGCTTCATGAGTCAGGACAACAGAAGATCCTTGTTAGCCTAATACTGTCATTCTCCAAAGAGTTATAGGGACAGTTTGTTGTCAAGTGACCCTACTTCGAAAAATCCTTGGTAACTGTTTAGGAATCCGTTGGATGAGCTATCAAATTTTATATATTCCAGATTATCTTAGCTTCGATAAACCATGAACCACACTTGTTGCAACAAACTATGGCTCCCATAGTGAACTTTTCAGTTAGGGTTTCTCCAATTGCCCAAAAAGGGGTTTTAAGCCCAATTTCCTGCCCATGAATCATAATTCAGAGTGGTAAAAGCCTATGGCTTACAAAAGCTAAGGGCTACCTTTTATATGAAGATTCTAGAAATCAATATGATCATTTTCCCCTCTAGTATTTATTAAAGAGCATTTGAGGCCAATAAACCCCTGATTTCACCCCTACCCTTATTGTAATTTGGTTTCAATTGATCTACTATAACCAGAACATCCGAGACTTCGAAAATAGACATTAAGTTTATGTAGCTAGGAAGGGATTTGATTTTTTATATAATTAATGCATTAAAGAATTAATGAACTCTTCTCATATTTTAGCTCATTAATCCCCATTAATGCATTCACACTTAAATGCTTTAAGTTCTCCCACCCTTAGATTAGGATCCCCATGTGCACCCCATGTACTCCTCCTTGGATCAACTACATGGATTTCAAATATACATGGAGTTCTCAATTCATCCCACCATTTAGCATAATCAATCCCCTCATTTGATTCTCATCAAGCAATCAACATAGCTCATGTTGTTGACATGGCAACAAGCTTGTCTACCATTGGTCCATGTCACCTCTCCTTGTGAACTAAACCGAACCAATCTACCCCCTTGCTTAAACTAGCATAAACCAGTCTGCTCCTTTTATTCTCATCAATCAATCAACATAACTCACATTATTGACATAGCCTCAAGCTTGTCTACCATTTGTCCATGTCACCTATCATTGTGAACGAAACCAAACCAATCTACCCCCTTTCTTAAACTAACACAAACCAATCCCCCCCTTTGATTCTCATCAACCAATCAAAACAACTTAGGTTGTTAACATGGCTCTAAGCTTGTCTACCATTGGTCTATGTCACCAATCATTGTGAACTAAACCAAATTAATCTCCCCCCTTGCTACAACAAGCACAAACCAATCCCTTCCTTTGATTCTCATCAACCAATCAAAACAACTTAGGTTGTTGACATGACCTTAAGGTTGTCTACCATTGGTCCATGTCCCCAATCCTTGTGAACTAAACCAAATTAATCGTCCTCTTTAATTCCCATCAACTAATCATAATAATTCATGTTGTTGACATGACACTAAGCTTGTCTCTCATTAGTTCATGTCACCTATCCTTGTGAAGTAAACCAAACCAACCCTAACCCTTGATCCCTTAAACCCTTGGACCAATCCCAACCATTGGCCCAATCAATTTGGGGTTATAAATAGATCCAAATTTGTACACATTAGGGTTGGTTCTCTGAGAGAAAAGAAGAAAAGAGAGGAAAAAAAGAAGAAGAAGGAAAGGAGCTCAAGCCATAACCATAACCCTTGGCCAAGCAACGTAAGCCTCACCTCATGTCTAGGGTAATTTTCTTACCTCATTTAGCATAATTTACTTCTTGTCATGTTGTTCAATTTTATACCATAAGGTTGTCTCAATTCGAGTTACACAATGGAGACAATTGTCTTTATTGGCCTTTATTTTTTACCTGTATCTGCTTCCCATTTTTTTGTGATTTTTGTATAGCTTAAAATGAGCTCAAATTTTATTGGTAGGTTTCCAAGAGGGAGAACAAACTATGGTAAAAATTTGGGATTTTTTGTGGCAACCCGAAACCCATATCCAAAGGACATGAATTTCAAGACACGACATCAATCATTCATATATTAAGGTATTATAATTGCATGTAATTTTTTTTCTTTTCCTTATCATTCACACTCTTATCAATTTCTGTCCATAAATTTTCTTTTTGCACTCATGTGCATTACCACAGGCTCAATCCATTCATCATATTCAATCAATCGCAGCGAAATAGTAAGCTAATACCTCAACTATATTCATATAAAATCCATAATGAATCTGAAATATAAATCCTGTAACCACCATTCAAACCATGCTAAAAGATATAACAATCTCACACTAAAGTATTGAAACTGAAATCAACTAACTATTATATCTCTTGAATAAATAATAATGTCTAAACTAAAATTTGAAACAATAAACTAATCATCTCTCCATTTCAACAACTAAGGGCCACAATCCTCCAAGCATCATCTTTATTCTTGCTTTAACTCTTCTTCCTCTTCATTTCCTGTGTAGTATTGAGTGAGTTTGGAAAACCCAGTAGAAAAGATGCAATGCTATTAAGAAGTATGGTCTAGACTTGCATGATATGATAAAAATAGTAAAACGAAGTAGAAGTAGATGAGACAATAAGAGACAATAAAATAGCAGTTACAATACTAATTTCTCATATTACTTATACTATAAGGTATAAGATCAATCTCATAAACATAACATTCTTTATCCTTGTTCTTTCAATTTACTTTCATTTATTTTTTATCACTTTTCTTAACATGTAGCATTCTTACTTCTAATCCTTGCATATTTCAGATTTTAGTCTTACTTTAAGTTTCACTTTCCTTTTATTCTTTCATGTAGCATTCAGACATTCACATATAACATTTCAATAGTCTCATGCCAAAGACAATGCATTACAATATGATGTCATATTAGCCTATTAACTCTCGGTAGAAGGATCTATTGAAGCTTCATTACCCCCAATGAAGGGTCTGTTCAAGCCTCATTACCCTTGGTGAAGGGTCTGTTTAAGCCTTATTAACCCCCAACGAAGGGTCTGTTTGAGCCTCATTACCCTCGGTGAAGGGTTTATTCAAGATTCGTTACCCCTGGCGAAGGGTCTGTTCAAGCCTCATTAACCCCCGACGAAAGGTCTGTTTAAGCCTCATTACCCCTGATGAAGGGTCTGTTTAAGCCTCATTACCCCTGATGAAGGGTTAGCCCAAAAATATCACCCTAGAAAAATGGTCACTTACACCATAAGCCACGTGCAATGAGCATCATCACAATAACCATTGGATGATGAAGGGTTGGCATGGAAACCAAACAGAACATGTAGTTTTTTTAGAGATCATATCTTTCATAAATTTATATAATAGAGTTTATAACTTTAACAATTTATATTGCAGAGATCATAACAATAACAATTTAATCATTCTACATATACTTACACTCTTACATATAGTAGTAACTTGATCTGACATTTAACAGTACCGTATTACTTTCAAAACAAGGATTTGCTTGACCATCCTAAAACAATCTATATTTTCAAAATATCATGTTGTACATATAACTTAACTGATTAATCTTCTTTACCAATCATTCTATAACTCATATATGTATAAATAACATGTAGTAAGATTCAACAATATGGTGATACATATATTATTTTGCACAAAACATTACTCATATACTTATGCTTTCATGTTTGAATCAAGATAAAATACAAAGATCAAATGCAAGTTTAAAACCTATATCTACAATAATTAAAATCCATGATTTTCATATAAAAATATCATAAATTTCCTCACTTAGCCTTTTTTAGATTTGTACAAAACTTTGGCTTTCAATTTTTTTTAAAACTTAAGAAAAACTCTTGAATCCTTTAATATCTAGAATCCTATATAAAAAATGATAGATTGCATAGTTTCTTACCTCTTTGTTGAATCACAACTTTGTTCCTATCTTTGTTCTTCTAAAATCTCAAAAATCCTTCAAACTTTAGCCATTTCCTTGTTTTTTTTCACTCTCCCCTTTGTTCCTTATGTTTTTTTTTTTATCAAATTAGATCAATTTTAATCCATTACATAGCTCCCATAAGAGTCCTAGGTGAAGTGGAACACCTTTTAGTGTAAAATTGGTATTTTCTAAATCTTAAAATTCAATTTTCATGAAATCGGATTGATACGGGTTAAAATTGGATCGATCCGACACGTTTCAAACATTTTTCTTGTAAACTCTAAGATGCCAAATCAATCCACTAAAAATCAGATTGATCTGCTAAGTTTGGATCAATCCAAAAAAATCGGATCAATCCGGCTAGATCGATCCGGATGGCTTTTCCAGATTCGACTCCTTTTCACTAAAATGCCCATAATTCCCTCTAGAAAACTCAGAATCACTCTTTGTTTGTTGTATTGGAAACTAGACTTCAAGAGCTTTCCAACAAGACATATTTCATCCTCTAATCCACTTAGGAGTAGTGTCGGTGGTCCCATAAAGTTACCTTAAATACATAATCAAGATAACTTTTGAACTTGACAAGTCCAAGACCCAACTTGAGTCTTACGCTTCTAACTTGGTTCAATAGGTTCCTAAACAATTTTAAGGTCTTTATGAACATGTGAAGTGGTAAATTTACCGTTAAGTAAGTTAAATTATATTTTTACCCTTTTAATGTAATATAGGGTATTACACTTTTCCAAGCATGTTTGGACCTTGAGATGGTCCCCTAAATAGACCCCAAAAATATGTTTTTTTTTTGTAACATAGTCTTGTGAATACATTGTTGATTATTTGTAGATCTTTGTAGACATGTTCTTAAGCTAATTTTTGGATATGTTATTTCCTCTAATATGCATATGTATATGGTAGAAATTTTCTAATTTTTCAATACCCTTAAGGGGCCCAAAATCTAAGAAACCTAGCTAGTGGATTTCTTTCTAGTAACTAATGCCTGAATTTTATTTGAATAAAATTCTATGCAATAAAATTCAGGTGTTGAATAAACAGGCATTAGAAGAACAATCAGGCGTTGGGATCTAGGACCCACCCCAGTGAACCCTGATTCTTCCCTAGCTTGTACACTTGCCCAAATGACTCTCTAGAATCCACCCTTATACTCAGGCACCTCTGTGGGCCCTAATTTCTCTCCCTAACACCTTAATTTTATTTCAGACATTGAGAGGAAATTTAGGCATTGGGATGGATTTCAGGCGTTAGGCCTATGAATAAAAATAACTTTTTTTGCAAACTAAGTGGCTGTTATGGCAGACCTAGGGCTTAGGCCATGGACTATAGGAGGGGCCTACCCATGTCTAGGAGTTTTCTCACCCCTAGGACCTACACAAAGGACCTAATACCCAAGGCAAGTTGTTGTCATACAACAAGTAAGACCTAAATTCCCCTAAATTAAAATTCAGGCATCAGTTATAAAATGTAGGCACTAGGCCTATGCAAGATGACCATTCTGCCATTTTCTTGAGGATAGATCTCTGCACCCATAAGGATCCTAGCCTTTAGGGTTGAACAGTCTAGCCCTAAGGAACTTTGTTTAGCCATTCATGTGGGTCCCACATCACTGGAACCCATAGAAACCCATAAAAAATTAGGTTTAGTCATGGACCCATTCAACATCCAATGCCTGAATTTCCCCTGAATTAAAATTTAGGCATTGGTAGGAAATTTAGGCATTAAGCTTGAGAAAATTGCAGAAACCTGTATCTCCCCTGTTTCACAAGCATATACTTTAATTTAGTTTAGAACATGTATGAATGAGATAAGCCATTCTAAAAAGGTGGGTATTTGGGGTGCCTAACACCTTCCCTAAATGCAACTAAACAACTTACCCTGTATCTTAGGAATGCAGACCAATCTTAGGAGTTTAATCCCTAGACCTCGGGTTTAAACTTCTCCCCTTCTTCCGAACGGGAGAACCAATGTCTAACTCCATCGGTTAATCTCGAGTTGGTGACGACTCCAAAAAAATCCTAACCCCTAAGGTTAGCAACCCCCTCATGTGCCGGAGATCGCACCAAAGTGTGGCTTAGAACCATAGGTGGGCAGGGGAATCCAAACCCCCCTGACACCCCGATGTCTACACTTTTTTTGGTATAGTACAAAATAGAGACTGTTAATAAAAGTGTTACTATTTTAGAATTTGTTTCCAATATAGGATAGATTTCAGAATGAAGTTCCATATTAGTGATCAATTGTATAAGTTATGTAATGGTGTAAAAGATATAATCCAACCCCACCGAGATTTAGTAGGTCCCTTAAAGTTAGACTAAGGTAGGACTAACATTAGGGGCTGACTTATCAGCATTGGAAAAGTGTTCTACACTTTTAAGGGATGCTTTTCAGTTTTTGGCGCTGATGGCCCCTAATGTCAGTCTACCTTAGGCTAACCTATGGTGGTCCTACCAAATCCTTAGGAAATCCAACCGGTCTAGGAATCTGGACATAACATTTTCTCCCGAGTAAATAAATACCATCTTTTATGTATAGAATCGCCCACCTTATGGAAAAAGATTCAGACACAATTTTCTAAACAAAACCAAATGCAATACTCCATCATAGACTACACTTTTATTTGATGAATGAGCTCATTGGATCATCGCTTCACTTTGTAGTTGTGAACACTTCCCATTAGAAACCTCACCCTACTCTGACTGAAACTTCCATTCAATAGCAATTTTCAACTCATTGACAAGCTGGGGAGCATTAGGGACCCATTGGCTTCTTTGTCAGCCACCCCTTTAGTAGATAAAGCAATCTGGATCTTCACTCCCCAAGAAGATAAAAACACTGAACCTAGTAGAAACTCTTCTTAAAAGTATTCATCCTTCCATCATGAAAACCAGTGAGGAAACCCGTATGTCCATGGGCATAACATAAAATAAAGTAATTATAATGAAAGATTACTGAAAAAATAAGTAGTTTCTTGGTTTCTTCCATATTTGTTTAAAGTAAGTTTGCATGAGTTTAGATAAAATTTAGTTTTCTTAGAGATCAGTATTCAAATATGAAGATTTTGTTCTAACTAATTGAATTTGGCTCGGATCCATCCTTAGGTTCTTTAACAGGATGGATGGCTCTTAATTTGGCTTGGATCGGAAAGAGTCCAAGTTCATGCTTAAAATATCTTGAATGCTGATGGTGTACAATAACATACTCCTCAAATGGATGGATGGTGGGGCTGTCTCGTGAATACTTGCACAAACAGAGAGAAGGAGAAAGGAGGCTACCAGTGTGGTGCCAGCCAACACACCTCTGAAGCCTAAGTAAGAATCCAACATCTTAAAGTGGAAAATAACATAAAGACTATTGTGGAATAACTTGTGTACCATAGGATGGAGGTTGAGTGTCCTTACATAGAGCTTAATGGCCTGGCTGGAGATATTTCTTCAGACATCAGTTGGCTGAGATGTCTGGATTGGATTCTTGACAGGATCTTTAGAAAGGATATTGGGACAGATCCGTAGGTAGTTTGAAGATTGCTTTATCTGCTTCTACATTTCATAGGATTAGTCATGATGGCCTAAGTTCATGTCTCAAGTAATGGTTGGGACTGCCATCCCGAGCCAACTCATACCGCTAAGCTCTTACTTGTGGCTAAGTCGACCTGGTATGCTAAGTGGCCCATCAATTGCCCCCATTCCTGAGTCAGTGACTAACCTGACGAAGGGAATATGAAATGGGGCTCGACATAAAAAGAGCCATTGGCTCCTGGTGGTATTTGATGGCCTTTTTCTTAGGAAGATGAGGGGTGCATTTAATGCGCCACCTATTCGATGATGGTTGCGTCTATTCTGTTTTCATTCATCATTTTTGTTGGCATGCGTTTGTATCAAATGACTAGTGTTTTACCACCTCATTTTTTATTGTGCGGGGTGGATTCACTGGATATTCTTATTAATAGGATTAAGCAAGTAAACGTCCTCTATTTTAAAAAGAAGCCTAAACAAGTTCTCCCTTAAGATTTCATCATTATCTTAGCTTTCGGCCAGTTCTCCACTAGAAACCATTGCTCATTTTGTTGGTGTTAGCACCCAAATTTTGACTCGGGTCATTAGATGGCATAAGGATAGCATAACAACATTTAGGCATCAAGACTCTATGCACCCTCAACTTAAGAAGAGCAAACCTGGACTCTAGGAGGTTAGGCATTCCCTAAGCAGTCTTTCCGGATATTTTAGCCATAAATGAATCAGTCAGAACATCTCATTACAGTCCAAATACGCCATTTCAGGTCAAACCTTAATCTTTCACAAAAGCATTAGCAGGACTTCGAGGGTTCACACTTAGGAGCTCCATCCATGTTATCTATAACTTTTCTTGCCTTTGCAAGTCTTCCCTCAGTAAAGCAGCATAGTTAGAAAAATTACCATTTTGCCTTTTTTCCTTCAAAGGCCCAGAACTCACTATCTACCACTTAGATCACTGAATTTTCTTTCACCTATATAAGCCTTCTTGTCATGAAGCATCATAGATGAAGAATCCTCATTTTTACCATTTTTTGCCCTTACAGGCAAAAAATTATCATTCTACCCTTTTGCTTTCAGAAGTTGCCCCTGTACCCTCAAATGATCTCTAAAGCTTCTCCCTTTACTTGAATGATGTCATGATAGTTCCTGTGGCTTCGAGACTCTCAAGACTCCAACACTCTATGGTCCACATGTTTTCCACAATGGGTCCAACCCATTCATAAACCCTGTCACATCCAAACTACAATATTTCTAAGGTTATTGCATCATCAGTCTTTATTCAAACTCATTTTGAAACCTAATTCCAACCACGCCAGTGCGATCGAAATGTCTAGGAAATCTGAAAACCATTATTTGTTTGCAACCAATAGAGCTACGAGGTTCAAAAAGCAAACTTGGGCAGAATCACTTGTATCTGCACGATTCCTATTTTCTTCAGAAAGATGGCTTTTCATGTTTCTCTCTGCATCCATATCTGATTAACTCACTGTTTACGCTAGTACCTCAAATGATCTAACCCACACATATTCTTAGAAGATTTTGATAAATAATTTTACCATTTTACCCTTCCTACAGTCCAATGAAGTTTTTTTCTAAATTTACCAAAAATTAGACTTTTGAGGGTTTAAAGATGTCAGATCGTGAATTTGGTTGACCAGTGTGTCCACAAGGAGTTAGTAAAAAAAAGTCAAAAATAGATGTGGACCTATGTTTTTGATTCATTTATTGCATCATTAATCCAAATCCTAAAATACTACATCATTAATTCAATCCTTTTATGAAATTACTGCATCATAAACCTACCCCTCTCCCATTGGTCCATGTCATCAATCCATGCTCATTAGCACACCCTCATCCTCACCCTCCATCTCAGATCCTAGACTTAATCCAGGCCCCTCATTTAGCCATCTCACCTTAGCACAAAATGCTTGAACCCTAGCCACCCATTTTAGGTTAAATCCCAGTCCTACATCTAACAACCTTAAAGCTAATCCCTAACCTCCATCTTAGGTTAAACCCTAGCCACAAATTGCAACCCTTTGTAGGTTATAAATACCCCTAAATTCGTGCTCAAGGAGGTTAACAACAAAAAACCACAAAATCAAGAGAGAGAGGAAGAAGAAGAGAAAGAAAAAGAAGGGTTTTTGCAAACCCTAAGCCACTTGGACCCAAGGTAAGCCTAAACTTTAGTCTAGATCCCCCCCTTTGTCATCATATGTCAATTTGGTATGTGTTATGCTGTCCAATTCATGTCTAAGCTCTGCTCCTATTCGGGTTACATAGTAGAGGTTTAACAGCCTGTATTTGCTCCTATTTTAAACATGTTTTATTACTGATTTTATTATGAAATTTGTAGAGGTTCGCTTGAGCCCAAATTTAACTATGTTAGATTAGAAAAACATGCTAGATTTTGTATTTAATTGCATGATTTTATGAGCTTTGGAAGGTCTTGAGATGGCCTCCCAAATACACCCCAAAATTTGGGTCTTTTGAGACCTAGATGAGCTGAATATTTTGTGATTTTTGTTTGAATTTTGTATGCATGATATGAATTCTAATTTTTTATATGATGTTCATATATATACTGCTTTCTAGCATGCATAATTTCAGAATTTTTCAATACCCCTAAGGGGTCCAAATGGCTGAAACATGGCTGCTGGATTTTTGGTCCAGGCCTAATGCCTAATTTTTAAGGGAATTAAAAAATAGGCATTAGAAAAGTAGGCATATGAAAGAATAGGCATTAGAAAAATATAAGCTTATTATATATGGTTGGAAATATCTCTCTCTCAGCTTTCCAAATTGACCGACCACGCTCAATTCTGAATTTTGTGGAGAGAGATATGCCTCCCGGAGTACAAAGTGTCCAAACCCAACACCTGATTT
>JAOXJP010044714.1:0-16254 GCA_025762735.1 Platanus orientalis
TGGGAATTGCACAGGGATGTGGTGAACAAAAATGGGGGGCTGGTGCGCTTGGGGTGTAGTGATCAATTTTGGGGGGGCCAATAGCTTCTTCCTTTTGCCTTTAACTGCTTCTTCCTCTTCCATCTTTTGTTCTTCTTCGGAGAAGAGGGGAGAAGACAAGATAAGAGAGAAAGTTTTAGGGGTTTGTTTGACTCTTAACGCGTTTCTGCGGAGAAGCCGATGGAGATTACAGAGAAGAAAGAAAGGGAGAACAAGGGTCCGAATGCTCATCCGGCCGTCGATGCCTCAGCGCTTGCCGATAGAGAAGCAGAAGAGCGAGAACGGCAATCCCGTGAGCTCGAATCCGGTTTGCATCCTTTGAAGGTCTCTCTCTTTCCCTAATTATTATTTTTGATGAATACTCTCTCTTTCTCTATGTATCATATGGTTGCTTCACTGAGATGTATACGTATCCCTGTCCATTTTTGTTGCTCTAACCAATTCAGGGTTCCCGAAAATGTTTATGATTGCTTCATTGATATGTCTATGTATCTCTGCTCATTTTTGTTGCTCTAACCGATCTAGGGATCCCGTGAATGTTTCTTTTTATTTGTCACTTTGTTTGACTTATAATGTATTTATTTATGTGGAATCTAACATAAATTATTGAGATTTATGGTAAAAAAAAAATGGATTTTGTTTTCAAGTGGCATGTTATGAAATGGCATCGAGACTTTCCTCTTTAATTTCTCTGCGTGATCGAGGTTTTATGATGAATCTCAAGTCGAGAAAAAGACTTGTGAGCAATCTCTTGTTTGAGATAAATAGATCGATTCTCCTCGGACATTGTTTTTTGGGGCGGGGGGGAGGAAATGAAGTCTGCTCATAGGGGATTCAAAAAAGTATTAATAAATACAAAGGTATAGATGCTATAATTGCAACGAAATTCTTTCCTATGGTATCACTGTCATTTTGATAGGATAAGTTATAATATATTCTGATGGACATTAGGGCTGTTCATGAACATCAACAGTTTGATATTTTAATCTGCAGCATTGCCCAATGATCTTGTGTAACCTTCCCTGTTTCTAATTAAAAAACTAGTTATGCTTATGACTAGGAGTGTCAAACATAAATGACTATCAGCAAACAATTGGAATAAATTTGGTAAAAAAAGTGTCCTTATTTGATTTGCCTTGTGATCTTCAACCAATTTTCTGCTTCAATACAATTACCAGCAGTAAGCACTATATTCCAACACTAGTATCTTGATCGGACCAAGGCTTCGCAATTTTAGAATCTCATGTCGAATGGCCTGTTCTTCCCTGTTGGAATGGTGGGTCAATTCCTTTCCTTAGAAATGTACTTGTATTTTTGTTAAATTGTGAGTACCTCATCTCAACTTGTGCAATATTCTTTTTTTTTTTGGATGAATAAACTTGTGCAATATTCTTAATAATTCAAAATTTCAATTTCATGGTTCATGGCATGATTTTGATTTGGTTCAAGACTTTAAAGAGGCCTTTGTATATGTTAGGATTCCCAAATATTTCTCGAATATTTCCATCAATCATTCTCCTGATTTCTCTCTATTCTGCCAACTATGCAATTACGCTTGATTTTGTTCTCATATTTAGCTTTTCCATATTGGGCGTGATCTGTCCCTATAAATGGAAGTAGATGCTGTATGACAGAGCATCAAGGAATAACATAATTACTTGAGCAATCCAAGGAGGCCCAATCCCCTTGAAGAGATCATCCTTCTCTCTTTCTCTTATTTTTCTTGTTTTTCTGATTACCAATAGTAGAATCCCTTGGGTTCTTTCATCTGGTATTATGGTAAAGTTCGTTCGTGGGAGGTTTTGTTGTGCAGTGCGTTTGGTGTTCGGGAGTGGGCTGTTGCTTGTGTTTTGGTGTGAGGGTGTTTTTTTTTCTATTGCCACTCGTGTGCTGTCGCTGTGGATGGGTGCTTTGAGCTGTGCGTGATAGAGCTTTATATTTGGAGAAGAAGGGGAGTGTCTGGCTGCGAGTTTAAAATTATCTATGTGTGCTTCCTTACTCCTATTCCAATGTAAGGTTATACTAAGTTTAGGAGTTGCATTATCTTAGTTTGGTGTTAGAATTTGAAGAATTCAGTTACGAAGTTAAGATAGCCCTTATCCCAGTTTTATTGTAACCCGAATATATATCATCCTGTGTAAAAAAAAAAAAATTGTATGCCTTACACACGTAACAAGAAAAGGGAGTTAGGTATTTTTAATTTAGCACCATACGCCATGGCCTCTGATAGTAATTCTTAGAACAAAGAAGATACTCCACTTGAGACAAGGTTGCGAGAACTCATTAATGACTCAATCACACAAGCTCTCGATAAAAGGGAGCAGTAGCAGAGTGCTAGATCGGTTGCATCTTGGACCCCACCTGAAATGTGTTTTCATGGAGATCAAGATCATGGTTTTCCGCACAAAAGGATATACATTCCTTAGTGGGATGACGATGATCCATTTGGTTGAGTATTAAGGGCAGAACGATTTTTCCGCTTCCACTGGACACCTTAAACATCTAAGGTGGAAATCGCAATGATCAATCTTGAAGGTGAACCAGTCCAGTGGTATGACTGGTTTGAGACATGCTGTGGAATACCCACATGGGCGGAGTTTGGGAAAAGGCTCCTTGTTTGGTTTGGTCCCTCAACATTTGAGAATGTCGACGATGAATTAACAAGATTCGAAAAACCTCTTCAGTCAGCGGATATCAGAGCCGATTTGAGTGTCTATCTAATCACGCTTGCGATTGGTCTGAGAGATGGCTGATAGGCACCTTTATAGAGGTGCCTCTGACCGGACATCGAAAGAGAAGTGAAGGCTTATTGACCACGGACCATGCCCGTTGCATTTTTGTTCACAAGGGTGTAGGAAGAGAGGCTTAGTGAAAAAAATCGTCGGACAACCAAGAGTCAACTAGACCAGTTGTTGGTGGAAGTGGTTCGTCTTCTACCGCGACAAGAAAAATAGTTCGGTTGACCCAAGAAGAACTTAACGCTCGATGAAAGGGTTCTGTTGGCACTGTGACGAGAAGTGGAATATAGGATATATATGCAAATAATGACGACTTTTGGTGATCAAGCCAGTGACAGAAAATAGATCCGAAAATGGATAGTGAAGAGTTTGATTAAGAAGGCATGAGAGGTGATGGTAATGAAAATGTGGTGGCGTACACTATACATGCCTTGGCCGGCTATTCAAACCCATAGACCATGAGAGTCAGTGGCTTTCTCAAACACTAGCTAGTTACAGTACTGATTGACACAGGTAACACAAATAACTTTCTGGATGAGGGTTTTGCTAAAAGACTCTCAATCCCTATGGAGCGCTGTGAGCAGTTTGAAGTAAAACTGGTAGATGAAAGAACTTTGATTTGCCAAGGTAAGTGCTCGAACGCAAAACTTCTAGGGTAAGATCAGGAGTTGCAAGCTAATCTCTTTGTGTTGCCACTTGGTGATTATGAGGTTGTCTTGGGCATAGAATGGTTGAGAACCTTGGGTGATGTGCTATGAAATTTCTCCAAGTTAATCATGAAGTTTACATCGAAGGGGAAGAGAGTGATATTCTGTGGGAAACAAGGAAACAACGTCACTACTGTCAGTAGCCACCGGATGGTGCATATTTTGAAGAAGAGTCGTCAATGGTACTTATTACAGTTAAGAAGAGAAGAGTCGGGCAGCGTTAAACGAAACGAGTTTGACACTAAAACCACTATTATCAGAATTCTCCGATATCTTTGCTAAACCAAATGGGCTACTGTTGCAAAGGTCACAAGATCACTGTATTCCTCTCTTGCCAGGAAGCACACCGACCAATGTGTGTATGTATCGATACCCTCACATTCAGAAGACAAAGATTGAAAAGATTGTGTAAGAAATCTAGGACGTCGGTATCATCAGACCTAGTGTTAGTCCTTATTCTTCACTCATCATGTTGGTACGAAAAAAAGACGGATCTTGGCGAATGTGCATGGACTATCAAGCCGTAAATGGTATTATTGTCAATAATATCCCATTCTAGTAATAGATGAGTTACTTGATGAATTGGGTGGAACACTACAGTTCTCCAAGTTGGATCTTCGCTTTGGGTACCATCAAATTCGAGTTCATGAGGAGGATGTGCAAAAGATAGTTTTCCGAACTCATGACGACTACTACAAGTTCCTAGTGTTGCCTTTTGGGTTGACTAATGCACCGTAAACTTTCTAGAGTCTAATGAACAACATCTTCCATCCTTATTTATGTAAGTTTGTTTTAATCTTCTTCGATGATATACTCATTTATAGCTCATCTATTGAAGATCATTTATGTCATCTACAAGCTGTCTGTACTTTACTTTAGGAGCATTCCCTTTTTATAAAGAAGTTAAAGTGCAACTTTGCAAAATTTGAAATGGAGTACCTAGGCCACATTGTGTCCAAAGATGGCATAGCAGCAGATCAAGATTTAGGCAATGGTAAATTGGTTGGTTCCGAAGATGATTAAGGCATTGTGTGGATTTTTAGGTTTAACGGGCTACTACCGTAAGTTCATACGGGATTATGGTAAGATAAATGCCCCCTTAACAGCCTTGCCCAAAAAAGATGTTTTTTGGTGAAATGAAGCTATAGAAGAAACCTTTGTTCACCTCAAACAAGCCATAACAAACACACCGGTGCTTGCCTTGCCTGATTTCAGTAAAACTTCTGTTATCGAGAGTGATGCCTCAGGGGTGGGCATAGGGGCAGTACTTATGCAAGACGGTCGACTACTACTTTTTACTAGTAAAGCGTTGTCGCCATCACACCTAACCTGTTGGTATATGATAAAGAAATGCTTGTTGTCGTTCACGCTATCATCAATTGGAGACTGTATTTAATTGGCCGGTGGTTCCAAATGCATATTGATCATCGGAGCTTGAAGTAGTTGTTAGAACAAAGGATTTCCTCCATGAAACAACAGAAGTGGGTGACCAAATTGCTTGGGTATGACTATGAACTTGTATACAAGAAAAGAATTGAGAATTTGGTGGCCAACGCACTATCACGCATTCCTGAACATGCAAAATTCATGCCATTTCCACACTAACATGGCTAACTTTTGATCTCATTAAACAAGAGCAGCAAAATGATCTTGAACTGTAAAAGATTGTTAGAATACTGGAACAGGACCCCTCCTCATTCCAGCATCACTCGTGGGCTGTAGATCATCTACCCTACAAGGGAAGGATCATATTGGTAGCTAATTTTATTCACAAAATTACTTTTGTTGCAGGAATTACATGCAGCCTCTAATGCAGGTCATTTTGGCTCCCTTCGTACCTACAAGCGTATATCCCGATTGTTCTATTGGAATGGGATAAAATAGGACATCAAGCAATTTGTGGCTGAATGTGAAGTATGCCAACGATAAAAGGGTGAGACAGTAGCAAGCTCTAGGTCCCTGCAACCCCTACTAATCCTTGTAGAAGCTTGAATGGATGTATCAATGGACTTTGTCAATGGTTTACTGTCTTCGCATAATAAAATCACTATCCTCGTTGTGGTAGATCACCTCATAAAGTATGCTCACTTTTGTACAGTTGCTCATCCATACACAACATTGACTATTGCACAAATCTTTGTGGATAATATTTTCAAATTGCATGGCATTCCTCAATTGATAATAAATGATCTAAAGAAGATTTTCACTTATAATTTTTGGAAAGAGCTTTTCTGCTCGTAGGGTACCAAGTTGAAAATGAACACTTCTCATCACCTATAGACAGATGAGCAAATGGAAGTGGTGAATCGGTGTTTGGAGAACTACCTACAATGTTTCACTAGAGATAAGCCCAAGTAGTGGGTGCGATGGCTTCCATGGACAGAATGGTGGTATAACACCACTTATCATTCAACTATCAAAATGACTCTGTTTGAAGCAGTATACGATCGAGCCCCACCCGTCCTCCCCACTTACACTATAGGTTCGTTAGCGGTAGATCAAGTGGATCATGTTCTCTGTGATTGTACTCAGGTTTTGCAGCTTCTTAAAGACAATCTTATTGTCCCACAGATTCGCATGACAATCATAAAACTGAATGCAAATTTGACCTTGGTGACTGGGTTTTTCTCCACCTATAGCCTTACCGCCAAGTATCGATCAATGTGTGGTCATCCATAAAGCTCTTGCCACGATTCTACTATCCTTATAAGGTACCGCATTGATCCTGTTGCTTATTGTCTTTACCTTTCAGCTGCCTCCAAGATTCATGCAGTCTTCCATGTTTCATGTCTGAAAAAAAAAAATTGGACGAGCAAGTTTACCCTCAACAGTAATTGCCCGATATTACCTCTACGGGAGAAGTCCGTGCTCAACTCACTACCATTTTGGATCGTCGGATTGTTAAGCATCATATCGGGCTGCCGCAAAGATTCTCATTCAGTGGGCTCACCTGCTACGGGAAGAGGCCCCGTGGGAGAAGATGCCACGTGAGTGCTTTACGAGACTGTCACAGAGTGGTTTCCTAACTTCCTTAGTTCTCAACCTTGAGGACAAGGTGGTTTTAAGGGTAGGGGAATGTTAGAATTCCTGATTATTTCCTAAATATTTCCCTCAATCATTCTCTTGGTTTTTCCTTATTCTGCCAACTATGCAATTATGCCTGATTTTGTTCCCATATTTAACTTTTTCATATTAGGCGTGATCTACCCCTATAAATAGATGTAAATGTCGTATGGCAGAGCATCATGGAATAATAGAATTGCTTGAGCAATCCCTGGAGGCTTGATCCCCTTGAAGAGATCATATATATATATATATATATCTTTTATTTATTTATTTATTTATTTTGATTATCAACAGTAGAATCCCTTGGGTTCTATCATCTGGTATCAGAGCTAGGTTCGTCCGTGGGAGGTTTCATTGTGTAGTGCATCTAGTGTTCGTGAGTGGGCTGTTGCTCATGCTTTGATGTGAGGGTGTTTTTTTTCCCTGTTGCCGCTCGTGTGCCATCGCTGTGGGTGGGTGTCTTGAGTTGTGCGTGATAGAGCTATGTATTTAAAGAAGGGGAGTGTTTAGTTACAAGTTTAAAACTATCTAAGTGTACTTCCTTACACCTATTCCAGTGTAAGGTTATACTAAGTTTAGGAGTTGCATTATCTTAGTTTGTTGTTAGAATTGGAAGAATTCGGTTACGAGGTTAAGATAGCCTTTATCTAAGTTTTATTGGAACCTGAATATATCTCATCCCGTGTAAACAAAAAAATTGTATACCCTACACATGTAACAAGAAACGTGTGTAGGGCATGCAAGGAAGTATTTCTTAGCACAAGGAAGATACTCCACTTGAGACGAGATTAATTCAAAGTTGGTGGAGTAGTTGTGGGAACTCATTATTGATTCCATCACGTAAGTTGGTTGCATCTCAGATCCCACTTGAAACGCATTCTCATGAAAATCAAAATCATGGTTTTCCTCGCATGAAGATGAACTTTCCTTGGTGGGATGACGATGATCCATCTGGTTGGATATCAAGGGCGAAATGATTTTTCTGCTTCCATTGGATGCCAAAATCATCTAAGGTGGAAATCGCAACGATCAATCTCGATAGTGAAGTAGTTTTGTGGTATGATTGTTTTAAGGCTTGCTGTGGAATACCCACCTGGGCAAAGTTTACGAAATGGCTCCTTGTTCGGTTTGGTCCCTCAGCATTTGAGAACGTCGACGGTGAACTAGTAAAGATCTGACAAACCTCTTCAGTCAACGAATATCAAAGCCGATTTGAGCGTCTGTCCAACCGCGCATGGATTAATATGAGAGACAACTGATAGTGACCTTTATAAAGGGCCTTTGACAGGATCAGTAGCAAGCCCTAGGCCCCTACAACCTTTACCAATCCCTACAAAAGCTTGGGCAGATGTATCAATAGACTTTGTTCAGGGTTTACTGCCTTCACATAGTAAAACCACTATCCTCATTGTGGTGGATCGCCTCACGATGTATGCTCACTTCTGTGTAGTTGCCTATCCATACACAACATCAATAAACCTCGACTTCTCTTCTGATATCCAATTGGAGGTCCTCTACAAAGGTGCCTATCAATTGTCTCTCAGACCAATTGCGGGCGCGGTTGGACATATGCTCAAATTGGCTTTGCTATTTGCTGACTAAAGAGGTTTGCCAGATCTTTGCTAGTTCACCGTTGACGTTCTTAAATGTTGAGGGAACAAACCGAACAAAGCCTTTTCTCAAACTCGGCTCAGGTGGGTATTCCATGGCATGACTCAAACTAGTCATACCGTTGGATTATTTCATGTTCGAGATTGATCGCTATGATTTTCACCTTAGATGCTTCTAGCGTTCGGTGGAAGCGGAAAAATCGTTTCGCCCTTGATACCCAACCAGATGGATCATTGTCATCCCACTGAGAAAAGCACATCTTCATGCACGGAAAACCATGATCCTGATCTCCATGAGAACGCGTTTCAGGTGCGGTCCAAGATGCAAACGATCCAGTACTCTGTTCCTGCTCCCTTTTGTCGAGAGCTTGTGTCATGGAGTCATTAATGAGCTCTTGTTATTGCTCCATGAACTTTGAATCAAACCTCGTCTCAAGTGGAATATCTTCCTTGTGCTGAGAATTACTATCAGAGATCATGGTATATGGTGCTAAATCAAAAATACATAACTCCCTTTTCTTGTTACATGTCTAGGGCATACAAATTTTTTTTTTCACAGAATAAGATATATTCGGGTTACAAAACTGGGGTAAGGGCTATCTTAACCTTGTAGCCGAATTCTTCCAATTTTAACACAAAACTAAGATAATGCAACTCTTTAATTTAGTATAACCTTACACTGGAATAGGAGTAAGGAAACATACCTGGATAATTTTAAACTCGCAACCAACCACTCTCCTCTAAATACACAGCTCTGTCACGCATGGCTCATGGTGCCCACCCATACCAATTGCACACAAGCAACAACAAAAAGAAAACACCCTCACACCAAAACACATGCAACAACCCACTCACGAACACCAGAAGCACTGCACAGAGGAACCTCCCATGGAGGAACTTGGCTCTGATACCAAATAATAGAACCCAAGGGATTCTATCGTTGATATTCAGAAAAACAACAATAAAATGAGAGAGAGAGAGAGAGAGAGAGAGAGAGAGAGAGAGAGAGAGAGATGATCTCTTTGAGGGGATGGACTGGGCCTCCTTGGATTGCTCAAGCAATTTTGTTATTCCTTGATGCTCTGTCATACGGTATCTACATCTATTTATGGGGGTAAATCACGCCTAATATGTAAAAGCTAAATATGGGAACATAATCAAGCGTAATTGCATAGCTGATAAAATAGAGAGAAATCAAGAGAATGATTGAGGAAAATATTCAGGAATATCCTAACATCCCCCTGCACTTAAAACCATCATGTCTTCAAGGTTAAGAACTAAGGAAGTTAGCAAATTGCTCTTTAACAGTCTCGTAAGGCTCCCACGTGACATCTTCTTGTGATAGGTGGGCCCACTAAATGAGAACCTCCGTGGCAGCCCGATATGATGCTTAACAATCCGACGATCCAACATGGCAGAGGGTTGAACATTGACTTCCCGTAGAGGTAATATTGGGCAGTTGCTGTTAAGGGAAAACTTGCTCTCCCAATTTCTTTTTTTAGACATGAAACATGGAAGACTATATAGATCTTCGAATCAGGTAGAAGGTCAAGACGATAAGCAACAGGGTCAATGCGTTCCAACACCTTATATGGACCGTGGAATCGTGGCGAGAGCTTCATGGATGACCGCACATTGATCGAAACTTTGTGGTTAGGCTGTAGGTGGGGAAAAACCTAATTGCCGACATCAAATTTGCGATCACTTCTATGTTTATCAGTCTACTGTTTCATGCGAGCTTGCGCTGCAGTAGGACTATCTTTAGAAGCCGAAACTTGAGTGCGGTAACGGAGAGCACGATCTATTTAATCTACCACTAACGAGCCTATAGTGTAATTGGGGAGGATAAGTGGGGTGGATCTTATATTGTTTCAAACATAGTCATTTTGATAGATGAATGATATATGTTGTACCACCATTCTACCCATGGAAGTCATCTCACCCTTTTCTTAGGCTTATCTCTAGTGAAACATTACAGGTAGTTCTTCAAACACTGATTCACCACTTCTGTTTTTCCTATCTGTTTGGGGCTGATAAGAAGTGTTCATCCTTAGCTTGGTGCCTTGCAAGTGGAAAAACTTTTTACAAAAATTAGAAGTTAAAATCTTATCTCGATTGCTTATTATTGATTAAGGAATGCCATGCAATTTGACAATATTGTCCATAAAGATTTGCGCAATAGTCGATGTTGTTTACGGATGGGTAACTGCACAGAAGTGAGCATACTTCGTGAGGCGATCCACCACAACGAGGATAGTGGTTTTACTATGTGAAGGCCGTACACCCTTGACAAAGTCCATTGATACATCCATTCAAGCTTCTGTAGGGATTGGTAAGGGTTGCATGGGCCTAGGGCTCACTACTGTCTCACCCTTCTTTCGTTGACATATTTCACATTCGGCTACAAATTGCTTAATGTCCTGTTTCATCCCCTTTAAATAAAACAATCGTGATATACGCTTGTAGGTACAAAGGAAGCCAAAATGACCTGCTTTAGGGACTACATGTAATTCTGTAAAACTATAATTTTGTGAGTAGAATTAGCTGTCAAGATGATCATTCCCTTGTAGCATAGATAATCTACAACCCACGAGTGATGCAGGACTAAGAAGGGATCTTGTTCTAGTATTTTAACAATCTTTTGGAGTTCAAGATTGTTTTGTTGCTCTTGTTTAATGAGATGAAAAGTTTGCCATGTTGTAGAAATGGCATGGATTTTTGCATGTCCAGGAATGCGTGACAATGCGTCGGCCACAAAGTTCTCGACCCCTTTCTTGTATACAATTTCATAGTTGTACCCAAAACAATTTGGTCACCCACTTCTGTTGTTCCATGGAGGAAATCCTTTGTTCCAACAACTACTTCAAACTTTGATGATCAGTTTGTATTTGGAACCGTTGACCAATTAAGTACAGTCTCCATTTGATGACCGCGTGAATGATGACAAGTATTTCTTTGTCATATACCGATAGGTTGAGGTGTGATGAAGACAACCCTTTACTGGTAGAAGGTAGTGGTCATCCGTCTTGTATAAGTACTACCCCTACGCCAACCCTTGAGGCATTACTCTCGATAACGAAAGTTTTACTGAAATTGGGTAGGGCAAGCACCGGTGTGTTTTTCATGGCTTGTTTGAGATGAACAAAGGCTTCTTCTGCCGCTTCATTCCACTGGAAAACATATTTTTTGAGCAAGGCTGTTAAGGGGGCGCTTATCTTACCATAATCTCATAAGAACTTACGGTATTAGCCCGTTAATCCAAAAAATCCACTTAATTCCTTCGTCTTTAGAACCGACCAATTTACCATTGCCTGAATCTTAAAAAGATCTGTCGCTAGGCCATCTTTAGACACAATATGGCCTAGGTACTCTACGTCGGATCTTACAAAGCTGCACTTGGACTTCTTCACTAACAGGGAATGCTTATGAAGTAAGACAATTCGTAGATGACAAATGATCTTCAAGAGGTGAGCTATAAATGAGTATGTCATCAAAGAAGATAAAACCGAACTTACATATATAAGGCCAAAAGAAGTTGTTCATTAAGACTCTAGAAAGTTGATGGTGCATTGGTCAACCTAAAAGGCATCACCAGGAATTCATAGTAGCTGTCATGAGTCTGGAAAGTTGTCTTCCGCACATCCTCTTCATGGACTTGAATTTGATGGTACCCAGAGCGAAGATCTAACTTGGAGAGCTGTTGTGCTCCACCTAGTTCAGTAAGTAACTCATCTATTGCTGGAATCAGTGGAATAGGGTACTATCTTTGACAGTATACCATTTAAGGCTCGATAGTCCACGTACATTCGCCAAGATCCGTCTTTTTTCTATACCAACAAGATAGGTGAAGAAAAAGAATTGATGCTTGGTCTGATGATACCGACGTCTTGCATTTGTTGCACAATTCTTTCAATCTCTGTCTTCTAAATGTAAGGGTATTTTTACGGCCGCACATTGGTTGGTGTGCTTCCTGGCAAGAGAGGAATACGGTGACCTTGTGACCTTTGCGGGCGGTAGCCTCTTTGGTTTAGCAAAGATATTAGAGAATTCTGATAATAGTTCTTCTAGTGCCAAACTCGTTTCTTCTAACGACACCGACTCTTCTCTCCTTAATTGTAATAAGTACCCCTGACAACTCTTCTTCAAAAGCTGCACCATCAGGTGGCTACTGATAGTAGTGATGTTGTTTCCTTGTTTCCCGCGGAATGTCACTTTCTTCCCCTTCAACGTAAACTTCATGGTTAACTTGGAGAAATTCCATAACACATCACCCAAGGTTCTTAATCATTCTATGCCCAAGACAACCTCATAATCGCTTAGTGACAACATAAAGTGATCAACTCGCAACTCTTGATCTTGCACTAGAAGTTTTTTGTTCGAGCACTTACCTTGGCAAGTGAAAGTTCTTTTGTCTACCAATTTTACTTTAAACTGCTCACAACGCTCCACAGGGATTGAGAGTCTTTTGGCAATACCCTCATCTAGAAAGTTATTGGTGCTACCTATGTCAATCAGTACTATAACTAACTAGTGTTTGAGAAAGCCACGGACTCTCATGGTATGTGGGTTCAAATAGTTAGCCAAGGCGTGTATAGTGTATGCCACCTCATTTTCATTACCATAAGCTCTCATGCCTTCTAAATCAAACTCTTCACTATCCATTTTTGGATTTGTTTTCTCTATTACTGGCTTGATCACCAAAAGTCATCATTCTTTGCATATGTCCTATATTCCACTTCTCGTCACAGTGCCAACAGAACCTTATCGTTGAGCGTTCCTTAAGTTCTTCATGGGTTAACCGAGCTGTTTTTCTTGTCAGGGTAAAAGAAGAACCATTTCTGCCAACAGCTGGTCTAGTTGACGTCTTGGTTGTCTGGCGATTTTCTTCTCTAAGACTTTTTTCCTACACCCTTGCGAACAAAAATGCAACTAGCATGCTCCGCGGTCGATAAGCCTTGACTTTTCTTTTGATATCCTGTCGGAGGCCCTCTATAAAGGTGCCTATCAGCTGTCTATAAAGGTGCCTATCAGCTGTCTCTTAGACCAATCGCGGGTGTAGTTGGACAAATGCTCAAATAAGCTCTGATATCCACTGATTGAAGAGGCTTTCCAGAGCTTTGCTAGTTCACCATCGATGTTCTCAATTGTTGAGGGACCAAACCAAACAAGAAGTCCTTCCGCAAACTCTACCTAGGCGGGTATTCAATGGCATGCCTCCAGTCATACAATTGGACTGCTTCACCTTCGAGATTGATCGCTGCGATTTTCACCTTAGATTCTTCTGGCATTTGGTGGAAGTGGAAAAATCGTTCTGCCCTAGATATTCAACCAGATGGATCATCATCATTCCACCGAAGAAAGTCCATCTTCATGCACAGAAAACCATAATCCTGATCTCCATGAGAACGTGTTTTAGGTGGGGTCTGAGATGCAACCGCTGCAGCACTTTTCCCCTGCTCCATTTTTTCAAGATCTTGCGTGATGGAGTCATTAATGAGTTCCCACAACTGCATCACGAATTTCGAATCAAACTTCATCTCAAGTGGAGTATTTTCCTTAGTATTGAGAATTACTATCAGAGACCATGACGTATGCTGCTAAATAAAAAATACTTTAACTTCCTTTTTTTGTTACGTGTGTAGGACATACAATTTTTTTTTTACACAAGATGTGATATATTCGGGTTACAATAAAACTGGAAGAAGGGCTATCTTAACCTCGTAACCGAATTCTTCCAATTCTAACACCAAACTAAGATAATAAAACTTCTAAACTTAGTATAACCTTACACTAGAATAGCAGTAAGGAAGCACACCCGGATACTTTTAAACCCGACACTCCCCTTCTTCTCTAAATACACAGCTCTATCATGCACGGCTCAAAGTGCCCACCCACA
This sequence comes from Platanus orientalis, assembly GCA_025762735.1. NCBI lineage: Eukaryota > Viridiplantae > Streptophyta > Magnoliopsida > Proteales > Platanaceae > Platanus > Platanus orientalis. Next base: position 14,057 of record JAOXJP010044714.1, read on the forward strand.
ATGACGATGCATGAGCGGCAACAGAAAAAAAAAACCCTCATACCAAAACACGGGCAATAGCCAACTCATGAACACCAGACGCACTGCACAACGAAACCTCCCACGGACAAACCTGACTTTGATACCTAGATGAGAGAACCCAAGGGATTCTACTGTTGATAATCAGAAAAAACAATAAGAAAATAAGAAAAAGAGAGAGTGAGAGATGATCTCTTTGAGAGGATTGGGCCTCCTTGGATTGCTTAAGCAATTATGTTATTCCTTGATGCTCCACCATACGGCATCTACATCTATTTATAGGGGTAAATCATGCCCAATATGGAAAAGCTAAATATGGGAACAAAATCAAACGTAATTTCATAGTTGGCAGAATAGAGAGAAAATATTCGGGAATCCTAACATTCCCCTACATGGATTAAAATATTAGGATCAGACATGGCCGATCCTGATCCGTTCTATGTCTGGATCGGGTGATCCTTGAAAGGATCGGATCCAGTGTTTAAAAGGCAAACAAAATGCAATTTGTCTCGAATTGGCCAATTTGGATTGATCCGATGCCAATCTAGCCAATCCATGGGCCGATCCAACCCAGGATTTAGGATCGGGGTCAGCCGATCCAAGGTCGGATCGGCCGATTTTTCGAACCATGTTCCCCTACCCTTAAAACCACCTTGTCCCACTAAAAATTTGGTGAGAACGAATCTTGTGAGAACTGTGAAAACGGCATCAGGGTACGGACACATCAGCGCCAAAAAGTGATAAGTACTCCCCAAAAAATGTAAATCATTTTTCGGTACTGATACGTCAGCCCCTCTGATGCCGTTTGCACAGTTCTCACAAGATTCATATGCACATAATTCGAGCCCTTTGCAACTACCATCAAAGAACGGCAGGTCGTTGGAGTAGGCCCATGTTTAAGTTTACAATGCAACTACTATATTAAAACTCTCACCCAATGTTGAATTTTCAATATTTTTGCATGGATGTCTTTTTTTTAGGGCAGTTTCTGTTTAATGTTACTTAAACCTGTTGCAGAGGATGGTGTCCAGGATACTAGGGGACGTCATAAGAATAAAATGGCTGAGTGCTTCATTTTTTGAATATGAAATCTCCATTTTATTTCATATGACAGCCCCTGATGTCCTAGACACTGTCCAAGACATCAAATCCAGGACAGAACATCTTTTCCCTTCATTTATTTATAGTGAGCTTTCTAGAAAGTATATGGATATTGAACAAAATATCAAGTTATAACTAACAAATTGTACAAAAACATGGGGTCCAATGGCAAGAGTGGGAGACTAATGGCGCACTTAAAGGTGGGAGCAGTGGACACAGCTCCTTTTAATCCCATAGTTTTGAAAACCAGACTGGCCATTGAATCGATAAGATGGATGGTTCAAGTTCAATTAGGTTAGACCATTAGTTTACATGATCTAATCGTGGTTCTCTTTAATCGTAATAAAAGTAGGTTAAAATACTAAAAATTAAACCAATTCATAATTGAAATAGATCTTCTATCTAGGACACCAGGTGACTTCAGATGGAATAAAATCAGCAGGAGTTAAATGCAATTTCAAATTCTTACCCATTTTATTCCAAATGAAGTCACCTTGTGCCTTGGACACCATCTTAGGTGGACATGAAATATGCTCCCATTCATAATGCATTAGAAAGCTTATGACCAGGTTTTTAATTTTAAGACATAGAAAAAATATAATAAAATATCAAAAATAAAACAATTCATGGAAAGTGTAATTGGAAGTTGAAAAGAGACATTTATAACCTTTTTTTTTTGTAATTTGCTAAAAAAATAAAATTTGATTAGCTTTAGTAAAATTGGGTTTGTAAAAAAACCTGTTGGTTTTCGTTTGGTTTGAATAGCTTGGTAGGCTATATACGATTTTTGGCATATTACAATTTTAAGTTTTTATAGAACTTTTTAGAGTGTTGAATCTAAATAAACCAGGTTGGACCACCTGATCCGGTCCACTTCTAATAACCATGGTTAATCTTTAGTTCAAAAATTGGCTTAAATCTAAGTTGGATCGATGGACTAGGCAAAATAAATAGTGAAGAACCTATGCCATGAGACATGAGATGACAACTTATTATAGACACAAATTTCGTGCGTAAATCCATAACACAAAATAAATGTAACAAATTCAATAAATGAATATTTTTAATAGAGAATGGAT
>JAOXJP010044725.1:0-16254 GCA_025762735.1 Platanus orientalis
CTCCTAGGCTTGTTGGGTTGTGTATAGACGTTGATAATTGTACTCTACACCTTAGGGTCATAAGCATTTAGGAATATCTCCATCTGAGATTTCTAATAACCATAGTCCATTCCATTGAAAAATGTAGGGGTGCTAATGGACATACCACTATCTTCTCTAGCATTCTGGGATTTTTGTTAGGACCTTATTAAGGATGTTAAGCCCTATGTGAGTAATCTAGGCTCTGATACCAATTGAAATTGTTCTAAAGTAATCCTAGAGGGGGGTGAATAGGATTTCTCAATTAATTTACCATTTTTTAAATTTATCTTATGGTTGTTATTAATCACTTTTTAAATTAGCCTAAAGGTGTGTATGTGTGCTCCAATGTGTCTACTTAAGTATAATGTCACATATATGTTAGGCAAGAGTAGTAGATAACACAAAGATAAAGAGATAAGCAATCACACAACAAGAGGTTTTTAGTGGTTCGGCACTCAGGCTTACATCCACTCTTCTAAAGCTTACTATCGAGCTTAGGTATATTTCATTTAGATACTATTACAACCTGGGTCAATATACACACCTAACTACTTCCTCATAAGCAAGCTAAACAACAACATTCGGTGTCTCCAGCAGAGCAGTCAAGCTTTCGGTGTTTCCGACAGAAACAAAGCAAGAATAATAATGAAAATGAATGTAAAGTCATGAAAATATTACCATACGTTGGTTGATGTTGCTAGTTGCACAATAGTGGGGTGTTCCTTGTTGAAATGGTTTGCCTTAGTTACCTACAAGCTCTAAGTACTTGGCTCTAGTGCTCTTTGAGCTCAACTAAAGGAAAGTTTCCTCTAGGGAAAGTGCTCACACAACTTCTCCTCAATAGTAGTAGAGTAGTGCTACAGAGGAGAGACATGGAGAGAATATAGTATAGTATGCTAGCTAATCAAGCTCAAAATCTGTGGACAATGGAGGTTTACACAATGGAAAAGGATCTCAAAATAGTATGCCTCTCAGCTCTCTTAAAGAATGGTTGGAGTGTTGGAGATTACTTACCCTAAAGGGAAAAGTTTCTTTTTATAGTAGTGAGGAGCACCCATGGTCTTAGGATTGAAATATTTTATAAAAGAGAGCATTTTAGACCTTTGGATATGAAAAATAGAGTTCAAATTTCAAAAATATCTCATTAGATTTTGTGATAAAACAACATTCCAAAAATGCCCTCCAAACCGATTACTTGATCCATAATTGATTTGGGCTCGAAATTGATTTCAGATCTAGCAATCAATTTTGGTTGTTGCACAGACTCGCAATCAATTGAGAGTTTGAGAAATTTTCTCAAAACTCGTATTGCAATCGATTTGGCCATATGGGTTTTGGGCTTGGTAGGCTCAAATTGAGTCAAAACTCATGAGAGAAACCGATTACGAGATCCGCAATCGGTTTCAACTCTCAGTTTCTGAAAAATTGTTTTGGGCACTTAAGTGTGGTCTGTCCTTGGGTATCTTGACTTGAGCATCTATGTGAGAGCTAAACCATGTCTAGGTTCATTTTAAGACACTCAAATATGATATGTATGCATGCTTTATACCTTTCATGGTGTGCCAACTCCCTAGTCTCTTGTTTGGGTCTTTAGTCCTTCTTGGCTTCATGTGTTGAACTTGTGAGATCATAGGACACTTACAAGACTCCTACTACTACTCAATCAACCATGGGATTGACATACATGGACAATATTAATAATATTACAAGAGAAATTAAACCAACAGACAAGCCTACACACCCTACGATTTGGTGTCTCCGGTAAAGGCAAAATGAAATGCCTCTAATGTCTCCGGCGAAGGCTCAACAATTATAAATTCAAATGATTCAATAAATAAATTTCTTTGTCTAGTGCATGCCTCTTAATAGGCTGATTTTACTATAGTCAAAAACTCGGTGTTTGTAGAGGTGATTCTCTGCACTTTTAGATGCCTCTTAATAGGCTAATAGATACAATAAATATGTGAAGATGATTTGCTACTTACTAGAAAATATTAATATCTCAATCAACATATTATTCAATCAACTGTGTTAAGTTAACTCACAATATTAACGGTGTGATTCAATAAATTGGAATCCTAGTACAGATTGCCTCAAGAATGGTTAGCTCTCAAAGCTTTCATTGCGATTTTTGTGGGATTGAACCTATCAATCACAACTCTTCAATAATGATGGATCCTTGGTTCAGTGAGAGTTTCATGATTCAAGCTCCCTTGTATGCAGCAACCAAGTTTTACAAAGTAGTAGATGAGAAACGTTTTCTTCTCTTGAACGCTCTCTCTTTTTCAAGATTTTTTTCCTCATAAGTTCTTAACAATTTCGTTGAAGATTTAGTATATACATGCTCTCAAAAACCCTAGAGAGACATACCAAATTTGTCTAAAAAAGATTGCAAAATCGCGAAATAAAAATGACAATTTTTTTTTTTCCGTTTAGGACCCATCATACCCTCAATCTAGACTAGTCTTGGCACTCACCCCTTGGGGTGCCTTCTGCCTGACTGGTCATGGTTGAGGCATGATTGGTCCAGCCTTTTGGGGCATCAAAACTCAGAGGTTCCATCATGATCGGTCCTGCCTGGATCATGACCAATCATGCACTCCCTCCAAAAGGAGTGTTTTGCCTGACCAATCCAAAAAGGACTATGACTAGTCTTTTGTTGAACTCAACATTTTTGACCTTTTTTGCATCCAGTTTCTTTACTGTTTGCTGCAAGGCTTGTTCTAAGGCCTTGGGGGGGGGTCTTCTACTCAACCATACTATGTTTTGGTTAGGTCTTTTGTACTTATACTTGTTTTACATGGTTATTATTCTCAAAGTACAAGTTTAACTCTAAGGAAGGCTTAGCTTTTCTGATTGTGAATCTTTAGGTGTAGTTGATGTGCCTTGATTTGTTTTTTGTGTGTTCTCACAATGCGCTTCATCTCTTGATGTATGTACAACCTCTTACCCACACACACACTTTCACTACACATCTATTTTGACATGGGATTGACAATACTTTAACAAAAACATCATGTAGTCTTAAAAACAAGATGTGCAATCAATGCATTAAATTTTTTGTGAGCTTTTTGTAAAACTTACTCCATATACTTTTCATAGAATACTTATACAACTTACCATCTCTTTAGAGAACTTATACATTTTTTCTTTCTTGACAATCTTGTACAATTTCACCTTCTATGTATGGCTTATGCCCTTTTTTACTTTCTAGTGGCGTCTTATGGACATTTCACATACCTTCTTAACACTTGTTCACTTTCTTATCATATCAGCATGTACACATTTACATTTATTCTTCATTTTACTTTCTCGTTATCATGTATCATTTCTCTATACTTGCATCACTCATACATTTTGATTCCTTACTTTGTACTTTCATTTTCTTACATAGTTTATGCACTTTCATTTATTTTCTTGACATTTCCTTATCTTACAAGCTTATGAACTTTTCATTTCTTTTGACGCTTATGCGCTTCCATTTCTTCCAAAGATTATGTTCCTATTTTTCTTTCGAAACTTATATGCTTCCATTTTCTTTCAAAACTTATGTGCTTACTTTTCCTTTGAAATTTATGTGCTTTCTTTGTTATGAAGCTTATACGCTTCATTTTCTTTTGAATCTTAGGCTCTTCTTTTTCTTTCAAGCTTATTTGCCTTCTTTTCTTTTAAAACTTATATGCTTCATTTTCTTTCAAGCTTATGTGTTCTTTTTTCTTTTGAAGCTTATGCACTTCCTTTTCTTTTGTTTAGGTTCTTTCATTTCTTATCATATTATGCCATCATTTAACCCCCAATGGCGGGATCTTATACTATTGTTTAACTCCCAGTGGCAGGATCTTACATGTTGTGTCATTATTCAACTCCTAATGGTGAGATCTAAACCATCGTTTCACTCCCTATGGCAGGAACTATAAATTATACCATTGTTTAACTCCCAATGGCAGGATCTTGACCATTGTTTAACTCTCAATTATGGGATCTTATATAGCATAACCTTTTTTTATAGGTATTTATAAGTGAATACGGCTTTTTGAACCCAGGTCTCTAGTACGACACCCACAGACTTTAATTACTTAGCAAGCTGACATCTTTAACATACTATTTTTTGACTCCCAATGGCAGGATCTTATGTATTATACCATCATTTAACTCTCGGTGGTAGGATCTTGGTCATTGTTTAACCCCCAATGACTGGGTCTTACTTTCTCACTTATTATTCTTCATAAATCACTTTCTTTTTGTGATTGATCATTTCACTCATCATTTGTCATTTTTATTTAATCATTATCCGTTTCACTTGGTCATCATTTATCTTCCAATGACGGGATCTTACATTGACTTATCATTATTCTTCTTATTCATCATCTTTCTCTTATCATATATCTTTGGACATCATTTAACTCCCAATTACGAGATCTTTCTTTGACTTATCACTTATCATTTATCTTTGTCCATCATTTTTACTACCAATGGTGGAATCTTACATTAACTTATCACTTTGCAGTTATCTTTAGCCATCGTTTAACTCTTAATGACAGAATCTTACATTAATTTATCACTTCGCATTTATCTTTGATCATCGTTTAATTCCCAATGGTAGGATTATACATTAGCTTAACACTTGTCTTTATTCATCTTACTTATCTTTTTTTTTACTTTTCTTAATCACTATTCATTTCACTTATCATTTATCCATGGCCATTGTTTAACTCCCAATGATGGGGTCTTACATTAACTTAACACTTTTCATATATACTTGGTTATCATTTAACTCCTACTAGCAGGATCTTACTTTAACTTGTCATTTACCATTTTAACATAGTTCTTTTCAAATATTAATACTCAAAAGATCCATCTCTTTTCCAAAATATAAAAATGTGTCTTAGAGATTCATTATACAATTCATGATGATAATTTCAATAGGATATGCAAACACATGCATCCTTACTCAAGTATTCTTTTACTCATATGAGACTTATTTAAAATGAATTCATGCATAAAGGATCATTATCGAATCAAATCATAAATACCATACAAGATACTTGACTCTTCAATTGAATACATGTAGAATATGTATTTTAAATGTTTCCTTAATTCCCATACAAGTATGAAATGAGGCCAACTGCCAAAATCCTCTCAAATCTTATGTGGGGATCCATAGAAATCCATTTTGTAAATCCTTTGAGTAAACATAAGCAGTAAGCCTACAAATTATAAGTTCATAATAGGGATTTCTAAAAGCCTATCAATGATAAACATGGAATCATTGTAAATTTCATAAATAAATAGAGATTTATGAGATTTTAACAAGGGAAAATCATTTCATACTGAGTAAAACCACTCTCATATCATGAACTTTGGAAATCCATAGAAATCATGACATAAAAGTTAAAATTATGCATTTAGCAATCATGGATATAAGATCCTAAGAGTAAAAACAAGTGTTGTATGCAATGTATAATCACTTACACTAGCAATTTCCATCTTGAATCTACAACTCATCTTATAGCACCCATTTTTCTTTAAGCTTCCTCTTCAAGGAACCTTTAATCAATTCTTTCTTTGCAATAAATGTGGTGTAAGACACCAAGAATAATAAGATCTTATGAAAAAATATAAAAAAATCCTATAAACTACATCAAATCTCTCATGGGGTGGGTTTCCATGACTTACCTTTTCCAAATTTGGGGTTTCTTCCCCTTTCTCCCAAATCTCCTTTTATTTCTTATGTCATTAGGTTTACCATTGGTAGTTAAAATGATTTTAGGAATTTGGGTCCTGTTGATTGATCATGGAATTTGGCTCTTTCATGATCGATCATGGAGTCCTCCATCAAGCAGTTCCTAGTTTCCCATGCTAAGACACTGAGCAGTCAATGATCAATCATGGATCCCCCATTGGCCAGGCATAATCCAAATCTGCAGTATGAGGATTTTGGGCTTCCTTGATCAATCACAGTTCTTTCATGATTGATTAGGACAACAAAATTTTAGTCTTTTGTTGTTTTTCTCAATCTAAGTTAACCACATTGGTTCCATTCATTTCCCTCACTTATATTTTCATTCTTATAACTTATTTAGGTCCCAAGAAAACTAAGATTAGTCCTCTAGTTTGCATTCACATGGTGCATCATTGATGGGAAGTAAATGTCAGTCAGTTTAAGTACTAAAATTACCAAAAGTAGATGCGGGGTGTGACAATATTGGTTTACCAAAATTCTCTGTTATGTCAAGTATTCTCCATGGAGGAATATGGAACCTATGATGCATAGACCTGTCTTGATAGCATAATCCATCTACAACCTTCTGAATTTGACTCCATGATTTGGACATCTAATTCAGGTAAATTCTCAATATGGTTTGCTTGGAATATCCTTAAAAAGAAATATGTTGATGTCTCATGGCATGAATTGATATGCCTTTTTAGAAACATCCCTCGTTATAGCGTTATCACATGGCATGCATTATCATATAAGCTACCCATTAAGTAAATTAAAGATCATTCAATATTCTTGTTGTTGCCTAAGTTGGAATCATAAAGAAGATTTGAACCATCTCTTTTCTTAATGTTCTTTTTTCTACTCCAATATGGAATAAAATTGTTTGGGAATGTTGTACAAAGAAGAGGTGTGATTCGGGAGAATATAGGATCACTAAGAAGCAGCCAGATAGATGATCATGGATGATCAAACAACCTAGAAAAATTGTTGGAAAAATAAGGGTAAATTAGGGATTTTTCATTTTTAGTGGCGGTTTTATAATAAAGTAGGTAAAATGGGTTTCTTATTTATGTAAAGGAATAATACAACTAGTATGTGGGGGCCAGGGATAGTTTTGGTTAGTCTTGATTCCCAAGTAAACCATACAACTAGATTGTGGGACTCATGGACAGCTATGGGTTGCCTTGGTCATCAAGTATGTAAATCTATATAAAGGGATATAGTCCCGATTGGCAATGTGAGAAGTATGGGTTTACATAAGATGTGAGGGTGAAAGTGTAATAAGGGGTGTATATATAATGGTATATATGTCAAGCATATGTATATGGTATATTAATCTTGTGTACCAAATTCGTAAATACATGAGTCGTATGGAGAGATACTAAGAGTCCATACGACATTTAGTCCCCTTTTTTTCTTATTTTTCTTCTTCTCTTCTTCTTCCTTGATCTATACTTCCTATCAGTCTAATATAAAAAACAACTTGATAGTAGATCTCTAGGGATCTGGTCGGCATTGGCGACATCAAGATAGGGTTCGCGCACCAAAGCTGACATTAGCGTCTGTAAAACTGACATCAGCAGACTTTTACATGTATCAGAGGTTGAGGAATCTAAGGTTTGGTTTACGATGATTTATCAAGATTTGTGATCAATTTTTCAAAATTTTTTGATCACTAGAAAGTGTTTTTTTTTTTTTGAAGTGTTTTGTGTGGAAACTCGAAAACCTAAGATTTTGTCAATCTGATCGATTTGATCAAGTAGGAAACTTTTTTCAAAATTTGTTACAAATAGATGGGTTGTTTTTTTATGTTTAATTTGTAGGAAGTGACCTTGTGCAATTTGGTTGAGATTTGGAGGTGCGGTGATTGATTCTCTACCCCAATATTATCGTCAAATTGGGACTGTGGGTTCTTTTTTTTCTATAGAATGTCCCCTATAGCATTTTGTGGTCATGGTTAGCCTAAAGGAATTCCTTATCAGTGTTTGTGACCATGATGTGAATTTTTATGCCTCAGATTGAGGCTTGGTGAGTGTTTATGGGGTTGCCAAACCAATCTTAAAGCCAATGGCAATAGTAATTCTATGGAAATAGAGGCTATAAAGAGGTTTGTTTGGTTGTTTAGTGTCGTAAATGGGTGAAAGGCTATGGAGCCTTATGTTGTTTTGTTGGCCAAGGCCTATGGAGGTCTACCTGGTATTTTTGGAGTAGTTCTCATTTTTTTAGTTGTCGTGTTTAACCAAACTATGTTGGAAGTAAGTCAGAATTTTTCTCCATCTTTGACTAATGATGTAAGGAGCCTTCATGGGGTCGTGAATAATTCCCAAATTCACTTATCACTACGGTGCACCTAGATGGAACAAACTTTCTTGCTTGGTCTCAGTTAACCAAGCTTTACATTATTGGAAAGGGCAAAGCAATGTATTTGACAGGTGATGTAAAGATGCCTAATCTAAAGGAGTTAACATTTGCAAAGTGGGAAGCAGAGAATGCTATGATGATGTTGTGGCTTCTTCATTCTATGTAGCCCAATATTGTTAACAATTACTTATTTTTCTTTACTACCAAGGAAAGTTGGAATTTTGCAACCAAGACTTATTCCAAGAGAGGCAATAAGACTTGCATGTACAATCTACATCAGAAAGTATCCAAACTGAGACTGGGTGATCAGTCTTGAGCTGATTACTATTACACTCTCATAATTTGTGTGAATAAATTGACTATTACAAGAATTTTCAATCTTAGTGCATCAAGGATGTAGGTCTTTATGATCAAGAGATTAGAAAAACTAGAATCTTTGAGTTTTTAGCTGGCCTACATGCAGACTGTAAGCCTACTTATGTTCTGATTTTGGGAAAAGATCCTCTCCCATCCTTAGATGGGGTTTTTTCATACCTATAACATGAGGATAAACATCATCTCATGGTTCAGCCTCAGTAGTCTATAGTAGATCGCTCTTCTTTAGTGACTACTTCCCAACGTAGAGGACGTGGGTCTTTTTCTGGTCATGGTGGAGCCTCATAAGAGGACAAAGTCAAATTAAATTGTGAGCATTGTGGTCAGTTTAGAGACCTGTTGCATTCTCTATGGCTGTCCCCAACAGGACTCCCAAAGTTGATCACAACGTGGGGGTTTTATTGGTGGCAAAAGAAGTTTTCGTAGCCAAACTAGATATAGTGCACATTTGGTTACCTCATCTACAAAGCTAGTCTTTAGCATCCCTCCATCACTTTATGGCCAACTTAGAGCCTTCCACATCTACCGCACCCACAACTTCCTCTACCCAATCAAGTACACATGCTTCTTCTTTTAGTGCATCTCCCACCACATCTATCCCCTCATGGATCATTGATTTAAGTGCTTTAAACCATATGACAGGTAATTCCACATTATTCTTATCCTAAAATGTCTGTTTTGGTCAACACGAAGTGTGGACATCAAATGGTTCCTTATCCTCCATTGCAGGGAAAGGGTCCATCTCCGTCACTCCATCCATAAGCTTATCAAAAAAAATTTCACATCCTTAACCTTACTTTGAACTTAATGTCTGTTAGCCATATTGCAACTCTCTTAATTGCAGTCCCTTTTTCCCTTCATTTTTCTTGTTTAAGGACTTGGTGACAAAGAAGATAATTGGTAGAGGACATGAGGAAGAAGGACTGCACTGCCTTGATATGGATTCACCTAAAGTATTTCTAGCTTTAGTTTGTGGAGAGCGCTCACAACTATTGTAGTGGCACCATAGACTTGGGCATCCTTCTTTGTTTACTTTAAAGAAACTTTTCCTTTGTTTTCATCCTTTTCATCTATGGATCTTTCTTATGTTGTTTGTGAATTAGCCAACCATTGTCGTAGTTCTTATTTCTTGAGTAATAATAAAAGTACTTCCCCTTTATTGTGGTACATTATGATGTGTGGGGGCCTACCCTGGTCACCTCTCTGTTTACTTTTCACTATTTGTTACATTTGCTTATAATATTTTTAGGACTACTGGGGTGTACTTGCTGAAATAAAAAAATGAGGTGTTTTTTATCTTTCAACTCTTTCATAAAATGGTTGAAACATGATTTGATTCCAAACTCAAAATACTTCATTGTGAAAAAAGGTGTAGAGTATGTTTCTCAAGCTTTCCCTTCCTGTTTGGCTACACATAGTATCAGAATAGGTTTGGTCATTGTTAATGTCAATCCCATTCCAAAACTGTAGAAGTACATGTTGTAGTGTGGTCAGTTTTTAGGTCTTACATGTATGTAATTTTGTAATTTATTGAGTCATGTAAGTTCAAGTTCAAGTCTAGAAGAAGCTTCATAAAGAACATTCCCAAGACCGGTAAGACTAAGCTTGAGAGATTACACTTCCAAAGACTACTTCAAGACACTCTCAAGACTCATCTCACAACATTGCCAATCCATACTCATAGGTAAAGTCAGGTAAAATCGGTGATGAAACGGAGATCAAAGCTTTAAGATGGTTAAATGAACCTATCCCAAGACTTAGAATGAACCCTCGCAGGTTTGGCCAAATATGGAACTCAAAGGGTATCAAAATGAATGAAAAAGTTCAAAAACAGGGGTGGTGGACTGATCCACTTTTTATTGGCCTAGTCTAGGCACTTGGTCTGATCCACCATGTAGTGGACTAGTCCAGGTCTCGGGCATAAGGTGCTTGAGATGACAGAAATCTACTGGAGCCATCCAAACTAACTTGGGCAAGTCCTTGACCCCTCAAGTATAGGGGATCTTAGCTGATAACTCAGCCACTGGACTAGTCTACCTGACACTGGACCAATTTAGGGTGTGGACCGATCCAGGTAAGGGTGGACCGGTCCAACGTGACAAAAATTTGAAAAAAAAATAATTTTGAAAAAATCAAAGGCTGGGATTTTTTTTCCATTTGAGGACAAATTAAGGCTATGTTTTAAGGTATTTATAAATATCACGAGCTTCCCAAAAACCTTAAAAAGAAGCCCTACAAAAGTGAAAATATTGAGGTTACGTGAAGGTTCTTGAGGTTTTTGGCTTAAGCTTTGCAACTCATTAGTATATTCTTTCAATTCAAAGAAGTATTTATTGTTAACTCAATCTGTGTGTTTATTAATTAAATCTTGTGAGGATTATGAGTGTAAGGTATTTAAACCTAGAATCTCAGAAATCTCTGAGTGATTAATACCCCATTCATATCAGCCATGGTTTTAAAGAATGGCCAATCCGGTTGTGGATCGGGAATGGTCGAGTTCAATCCCGATCCTAGCCTAGGATCGGGTTTAGCAATGGATCAGATGATCCTTTCAAAGAATGCCCGATCCTTGAAAGGATCGCCGGATCCAACCCATATGATCCTTGATTGGGTGATCCGCAGTGGATTGGCCGATCCATTAAAGGATTGCCCGATCCATAGGTGGGCAGTCGATCCCGATCCTAATTTTTTTATCTATGACATTAGCCTATTGAGAGGCATAAATCCTAGAAGGGATTTGAATCTGTAGTTAAATCATCCCATTGAGAGGTATTTATCCAAAAGAAGACTTGACCTATGGTTAAATCAGCCTATTGAGAGGAAATCAATCTAGATATTTATCTCTATAAATCTACACTTTATTCTCTATTAATTGGATCTCTCACCGGAGTCATTGGGAGCTATAGTACCTTTGTTGGAGTCACTGGAGGTGTTGGAAACTTCACTAAAGCCACCGGACTTGTTTAACTTTTAGCAAGTGGATTCTCATGGGGTTATAAGTTGTTTAGTTTTTAATGATTTTCTCTATAGTAGATAGTGAATTCTATTGATCAAAATCATAGCTCAATGACAAGCTTTTAGAGTGAGCGTGTACTCCAAGTGGAAGGCCGAACCACTATAAATCTATTGTGCATTGTGAGATTGTGTGTTTGTTTGGTTTGATTGTATATGTTGATTCAGCAATTAAATATTTAATTCATGTTTTAAATTAATTAAATAATCACTCTAGCGCATTATTAAAAAACCTAGGGCATAAAGAAAAACCCATTAGGGAATCTATCATCCCATTTCCCACTCTACTATCGTCTGTTATAGTGTATGATGGACTATAATGGTCTATGATAGTGTTTGTAGCAAGGGTTTCTTATTTATTTACTTAAAACATTTTTAATTGATATTTTGTTGCATAATTATGATAAATAATTAAGTAAATCAAAAGTTTAGAGAAATTAGACTTAATAGTTAAATTTATTTAAAAAGAATTGGTGAGATCCTATTCATCCCCCTCTAGGATCATATAGGTTAAGTTACAAATTCAAATCCCGATGAAAGTATTTTCCCAAATGTAGTGTTATGCATTTGTATACATGTTGTGTGGACTCATGCTTCATGCCTAACCCTTAAGGTTTTGGGTTAATTTATTGTTAACAGTCCCAAACGTGGAAACATTAGTATTTCACCTTATTCTTTTCAAGATCATCCACTTGGATGCCAACCATTCTAAGAAGAAGGCTTAGGCAATTTGAGGTTGAACAATCTGACAAATCCACATTCACAACATTGAGAAGGTATGTGTCACAACCCGAATCCGTGGGCTACTATTTGAGCCCGGATTTGGATCCATGATATTGGATGACACACCCCAAACCCACATCTCGTGGTGGGGAGATCTCGTGTTCAGAGTGTGACACTAATTATCTTGTCACTTTCCATATAAATTGAATCCATTTTCTTTTTAACCATTTAAGTCCATTTAATCATACACATATCGTAGTGGAATAATACTAAAGATGAGTACAAACCATTCGCATTTGCCTAACACAACGGATTACTCATTCATTTGCCTTTTACCATGTCAATTGTAGTAGAATAGATATTATCATTAATCCATAACTAAATGCAGTAGAAAAATAACCATATCCATATCTAGTCTAACTACAAATATCCACGTGCCCACTAATCCAACTAATGGCCTCAACATGCCAACAACAAACTAATAATCCTTGCCTAAAAAGGGGCACAAACCATAGTACTAAAATAAGGATACATCTTATGTCCAAAGTGTAAACTAAAAATAGAAAAGTAAACTATGGGCTCGGCTGTCTAACTCATCTCTCTTCCGCATCCCTTACAGAATCATGTGGTGCATATATATTTGTAAGGTGGTGTCAATTGAGGTAAGCTTGATGGGCTTAGCAAGGGTATACAGTTTATACAATACAAAGAGGCAAAAATAAACAAATAGCAAGTAAGATGAATCAAGATAGAGTAAGGAATCAAAGTATGTGTGGGAGTGCATCAAATATGCTAAACATGTATCCTTACTATGATTCAAAGTATGCTCATGTTATAAGATAACCATATGAGTGTCCAAGGTGAACTAAACCAAATCATGCATGCTATATGCTACATGCCACATGCTAGGTACTATATGCCATGTGCTAAACCATGAGGGTCTCCATCAAATATCGAAACCAAATGTAAATAAACCCAATAAGGATTCTCAATAAGTCCAAAACCAAATGCAAATAACCCATGTGGGGTCTCTGACAATACCAAACCATGTAACCCATGTAGGGTCTTTGACAAAACCGAACCATGTAACCCATATAGGGTCTCCGACAAAACCAAACCATGGGTTGGGCCACTAAGATCGTCTTCACCTATTGATGTGATCCTGTGATTGGTATTTGATGGCACCATTTTTAAAGCCCGGGGCCTAAGCATGCATATATTTGGCCCATAAAGCTATCTTCAACTATTGATGCAACCTGGTGATTGGGGACCTGATGTCACCATTTATAAAGCCCTATGACTAGGTATGCATATATTGGACCCATAAGGTCATCTTCAACTATTGATGTGACTTGGTGGCAGGGTACCTAAAATCATTGAAAAACTAATGCCCCTTCTCCTATTGATATGACCTAGTGACAAGGTACCTAAAATCACTAGACATGAATTTCTCTTTTACCAGCGACAAGATACTTGAGGAATCACTAGGCATGTATTGCCCCTTTTGCCTATTGATGTGACCCGACAGGAGGGTACCTGAGGGCATGGTTTTAAAGATCAACTGATTTGGCTGTGGATCAGGATCAGAGGAGTCCAATCCCTCATAGCCTAGGATCGGGTTTAGTAATAGATCGATCAATCCTTTGGATGGATCTCCCGATCCAACCCATACAATCCTTGACTGGGCGATCCGTAGTGGATCAGCCAATCTATTAAAGGATTGCTCGAGCCATAGGTGGATCGGATTAGGATCGACAATGTCTAATCCTTATCCCAATCCCAAGTTTTTAATCTATGCCTGAGGGTCACACGAACAAACCCACTTTGGGGTCCTTATATCCAAAACTAACATGTTAAATCCATGATTATGTAAAGTAAGGTAACTACTACATTAGTATGCCATATGAAAAGTATTCATATATTCCATCTCATAAAGAGTCCAAAAATCAAAGAGGTAAATCACGTGTAAGGGGGGGCACATGTTAAAATGCAAATGAAGATGCTTGACCGAATCCCAAGGACATATAGGATGCTCATGAATGTAAAACCTATACACACCAAATACTGTCAATGATAAAACTAAGTAAATCAAATGCTCTAAATCTCATGTAAAAGTCTAAATAAGATGCTTCATGAAAACACCGAAGTAAACAATGTTTGAAGTAACAAGCTCATGCCACCAATGGATGCAAAGCCTAATGTAGTGTACAAAAATTCTAAGATTCTAACATGGGAATCAACAGAATAAACATAAATCACATGGATTAACATGAAGTAAAGGGAATTGATCAAGGTGAGTAATAGGCTTATGTAAAGAGACTATCGGCATCTAAAAGACATGTAAATCATGGAGAACTAATCATATGACAATCCTACAAATAGGTAGAGAGCAAGAATTTGGGAATTTCAAAGGGGAGTCAAAGGATAAACCAAGATACACCACATAAAACCTTTTAAATCATCCAAATCATATGAATCCAACTTCAATACATTTCCAAATATAGTAGAGATTATCAAACTCACTTAACAAAGACACTAACATAAAGTAACTAGCTCCATATTCCAAGATCTAATAAAAATAGTGTAGTAAAACCTTCCTAACATGCTCAAATCAAAGGAACTAGAATCCAACTCAAAGAAATCAACATTCTCATAAAAATTAGATGTAAATGCACCATAACAAAGTTCATTCTCAACAAATCGAAGATCTTAGAAAATGAAAGTGTGTATAAATTGTATATCTACTCACCAAAAGCTTTTACTCCTTATTTCCAAGAAGATCCTCCTCCTCCAACACTCCTTTTTATTTTGTAATATCTTCCTTCCTCTAAGATTAAACCATAGTTACAACTTCAAAATCTATAAATAAATGATAAGAAATTAATAAAGAATCCTAATATAAGCTAGATCTAAGCTTTAAGAGGCTTACCAAGCACTTAAAGAAGAAGATTCCTCAATTCTTCTAATTTTTCCCTAAAATCTCTCATTCCTTCTAAAATTTATTCTCTAATGTCATTCTAACCCTAAATGAGGTAAAATAGGATGTGGGGTTGTCAAATGTGAGTCCCACGTGAAAATAGGACAAATCACAGGCTGACACGAATCCTGGGCAGATTTTTTCTCTCTAGTGATTAGTTAATGGGTTGGTGATCAATCAAGTGTGGATCAATCATGTTAGGATTATATATTGTCAATCCCATGTCAAAACAGTGAGTTGTAGAGTGTCAAGTCAAGTCCATGACGTTGCTCCAAGCTTGGAAGAAAGAAGGTAAAGATGGACTGAAGACCAACAAGATCAAGGTAAGTACCAAAGATGAAGAACCAAATCAAGACTTGGATTAAAAACTCAATGCACAGAAGCTAAACCTGAAGAATGACAAAAAAAAATTAAATGAGTGCTCCTGATATGCACTAACCTCAGAAAATCTCCACACTTAGCACTATGCACTAAAATTACTAAGAATGACCATAAGATAAGTGTGAGATGCAAAAAGGGGTCAAAATACATTTGTAGCTATCCCCAAAAGTTAAAGGAAAAAGGATCAAAACCAAAAAGAAGCAACATGACAAAGTGCAATAAAATTACAGACCCTGATTGATCACATATCTCGTGATCGATCACAAGTCTATTTTCAAACAAAAAAAAAACCCCGAGAGTTTTGATCTCAGAGCCTGATCGATCATAGAAAAAGTGTGATCGATTACAGCCGCGGGTTTTCACAAAAAACTCACTTCTATTTTTGAGATTCCAATCCGACTCTTCTTAGGACTTGTCCATTAGAAAGAGCTCTAATCCTATGGACTAATATTAGTCTAAGCTCTATAAAAGGGTGATAATAACCTAGGTTTAAAAGAAGAGAAGAAGGAGCGACAAAACAAAAAGAGAAAAGAATTTTATCTGAGAAAACGGCTAGTCTGAAAGCCGGGAAGTCTATGTGCTTACTGCTTATATAAGCTTGTACGATTGAGAGTTCTTGAGTGATCTATCCCTCTGAGCATACTACATCTTATATCAAAGGAGGAGAAGGTTATTGGCTATC
>JAOXJP010044736.1:0-30560 GCA_025762735.1 Platanus orientalis
TCATCCCCCCCCCCCCCCCCCCCGCGTGCTGAAAAAAAATTACTAGATGAATCTTGAAAGAATATTATGTGAATTTACCAGCTTAAAACATAGTGTCATCTTGGTTTGAGGATGGCGATTGGTCACTAGACCAAAAAACAAAAGTTGAATTTGTTTCTCCAGTTCTGTGATATTGTGATGAAATGGGATAACAAGAATTCCATAGGCCTTGCTAATTCAATTGTAGATACCCTTGTGTTGTCCTTATTATGGAAATTGTTCAATGGCGCACTGTTGAAGAACTGAATTTGATTAGATAGGATTATTGTGTTTTGCTTTGAATATGTGAGTGTTTGGTGCAAGTGCAAATCCACATGGAACCAATCCTGGGAATGTTTGTAATGACAGCCCTGTTATCATCCAATGTGAGCCTCCCTTGGGGTTGTTGTTGGTCCTTTCTAGTGCCATTGCTGGATAGCCCATATTTCTTTTTCTTTGCTAGTCTTATAGTTGTCTTTGGGGTCTCACGTGGATTTCAAATGAGAATATGTTAGTAATGAGTCAAGGATTTGATTTAGTTTTCTATTATAATTTAAATTTAGTAGGAATAAGTTAAATGAGTCAACTGGGATACTAATTAGTGTTAAAGTTGATATGTTTGATTGTTTTTGGGCCATGCCTCTCTAGCCTTGTTGAAGTTATCCTTGCATACTTTGGCTTTTAGTCAGAAAGGAACTCATATATGGACCATTTTGCCTTCATAATTCTTGTATAATTCTTCTGTGTACATGGGTGGATAATCATACCAAAGCCTGGATGTCAAGTTAGTTGATGAACTAAAGCTCTGTACACCAACTTTACTTACAACTTTTAGTCAACATATGGATGTTATAGACGAGCTTGTTTTGCAATGGTCAATGCAGAAGATTGATGGCACATAATTTGAGCTTTTTCTAAGACCAAGTCAACTGAGTGAACAAATGGGAAAAAAATTTGATTTGCGAGATTTTCATCCTGGAAAACATGTTACGTGGTTAAGCTTTGGAAGTTAATTCAATGCTATTGGTTATCGTTACCAAACTTGTTGTCAAGTTGTTTTGAACTGGAAGCGAGTTGATGGTATTATATTAGAATAAGCTTAAGAAGAAACTTCCTAGTGAAAATAATTGAGTTTTAGGTAAGCCTTACATGAGGATCCCCTACCATTGAAGCAGCTGGCCGATGGGATTATATAGATTATGTGGCTGGAGTAGTTTAGTAAGTTCCCTTTTACATTTTGAAATATTTAAAATCTATATAGGCATTGCGGGGGAATTATGGGTTTTATTTGGATGTTAAAATTTGTTATAATCTGGACTAGTTTGTGTATACTGTGGGTTAGCTATAGGCAGTATAGGTTTTGGTTTAGGAGTTCTTCTGTTGTGTGATAGTTTTTGGGAAAGTGGGTTTTATTTCTGTCATCTTCACTAGGCCTTATTTTCATGGGCCAAAATTTATTTGTTTGGTTTGATTTAGTGTCATTAGAAAGGTTTTTCAATTACTTATTTAATGAACCCAATATTTTGTGTGTGATTGGGGGACTTATAGCCAAAATATTGGCATGTTATCGTTATTGTGGTAAGAATTTTTTAGAAAGGCAACGAGTCATTAAAAGAGAAGAGAATAAACTTCACCAGGAACTGGAAGGTGAACTAAAAGAATAAAAGAAATAGAACCCAGGGAAGAATTTTCTGCATTTAGAACTAAAGGAATAATATTCTGCTATTATTTTTGTTCTAAATGCAGCGGCAGAGCGCTTTAGGCAAAAACCTCTAGATAGAGAGTTTAGAAAATATTGGAGATGGAGTAGTATAATAACAAATTTGATATTCAATTTTTTTTTTTTTGATAAGAAAATTTCATTACAAGAAAAGGGTTGAGAAATCCCCAAAGACAAAGCACCAAAAGCAAAGAGCAACCAACGAAACAAACAAACCAAAGCTTATTACAAGAAAAGTTTAAGCCAATATCTTTTAGAAGACGCTACAGAGTAATCATCTGCCAGCTTGCAATTGAGACCCCAAAAACACGGGCTCGGATTATGTGCAAACGTATCTTGTGAGAACCGTGCAAACGGCACCAGAGGGGCTGACGCATCAGTACCGAAAAGTGATTTACACTTTTTGGGGGGTACTTATCACTTTTTGGTGCTGATGTGTCCACACCCTGATGTCGTTTTCACAGTTCTCACAAGATTTGTTCTCACCTATTTTTCTTCCCCAATTTACTGTACACCTTTTAACTGTAGAGGACCGTTTGGGCAAGTTTGATACAAACGTATGCAGTGCCTAAAATAATATTCCACCAGCGCAGGCATCACTATTACACTACAGTAAAGCGCCCCCTTGAGGCCGTGTGGATTCCACAAGCCTTCAATTACTCTACATCCTCCTCCTCCTTTTCTCTCTCCCTCTCTGCCTTTACATAAATGGGGGAGAGTAGAGTTGAACGTGGAAAGGGTGAGTTCATTCAATACTGACTACTTGCTTAAGGTGTTGTTTTCATGCACAAACATGATGCTAGCTAGTCACTGAAATAGTGCATGAAAAAGACGGTGTTTTGCTCGCAAAATCCAATAAGTAGATATTGAGATACTTCAAGGTTTTGCTCATAAAAGTTTATCAAAACCAATCGCAAAACACCATGTAAACTCCAAGGTGATGATCGGTGGACTCAATATGAGGCCTATTGGAAACTTGCAAGTTTTGATCATTGGAGTACAAAAGCGTGCTGGAATCACTTGTAACTACAAGAAAGTTTTCAACTACCATTTTCATAAAAGTAACCCAAAATCTGAATAAGAAAGTTACAACTACCATTCTCGTACGTACAGCATCCCAAAATCTGATTAAGAAAGTTCAACTGTAGTACTATATGGACTTCATCAAATGCCCATACTAATTCAACTCAAAAGTGTAGTGTGTGAAGTTTGATTTGTTGGATTAAAATCAGGAATTCAACCCGAAATATAACCCGGTTATGACGTGAAGAAAAACCCGAATATGCTATGTACCAGATCGGATTCGAACCGTATATGTATTAGGGTTTTGAGGGTATTTATATGTTTCGTTCTAGGGTTGCGTGTGAAGAGGGAAGAGAGATTTTAAAATTTTAAATCATCTTTGATGTATTTTCTTCCTGATATTGAAAGTTTTCTATGCGATTCCATGATTTTTTCCCAAACTAGGGTTTTCCCCGTAAATCTTGTGATGTACATGATTTTTCTCTTTGTTTTGCCTGTTCATTTTATTGCATCCCATTTCTTGTGTGACGAACAAGGTAAAACGATCCTAACAAAGAGGACTCTATGTGCTATTGTGCTTGTTATAAATAATGCTCCTACGAGCATTCATCAAATGTGCTCGTGAGCATCAAGAGCACCATCTCACTTAAAAGGTGATTTAGCACATATGCAATGGGTCTTTCATTTACATCATATCATGGACTTGGTTATGCACCAGCTTTATGAAATTAGCTGGCAGAACAGCTGGACACAATTTTTCTTACAAGACCAACTTAGTTTTCATCAATATTCTCGTAAGCATGTGAACATTAAGGCTGAACTTAATCATGCTTTCATGAGTTGCTTCAGAAATTTCAAGTTTTGTTTGATTAAACCAGTCGAAGCTGTCATTATAACATTTCTTGAAAATAGTAGAAACCTCTCATTCATTATGCAAGGGATGATGATCAAGCTAACTCTAGGATACAAGCTAACTCTACGATTCTGGCACTATCTAACGGGGACGAATAAACCTTTCTAATATTGTTGTTCAAATTTGATCGAGGAGAGCCCACCAATTGAGGTTATAAGATACAAGACCTAGGCTACTCTCAACATATAGAGAGCACACCAATCAGTATCTCTTTGATCGTGTGGTCAAGGCCACAAATTAAAAAGTAAGAGGGAGAGAAGAAGGTGGGTGGAATTCATTAATGGATTCCTATAGATGAGCAACAAGAAGATTCATTTTCTTTTTCAAGTTCTCCAAGTATTACGTTTCCAATCTCATCTCTTTCTCTTTTCCATTTAATTTTATAGGGAGATACTGAGAAATTTTGTTATGGGTTACTTCAGCCCTCTCTTTAGTCACACCACATTATTCATAGATACGAGAGAAGTCAATTT
The DNA here is from genome assembly GCA_025762735.1 of Platanus orientalis. Classification (NCBI taxonomy): domain Eukaryota; kingdom Viridiplantae; phylum Streptophyta; class Magnoliopsida; order Proteales; family Platanaceae; genus Platanus; species Platanus orientalis. The sequence continues at coordinate 4,148 of JAOXJP010044736.1, forward strand.
AGATAGTACGAGTCATCTAATCCTACTAATATGACTTATCGTTTATGACAGTTATAAAGTCCTTGTACAACCGAAGCCTTCAGCAGGCTGTGGTAGCATCATTTTTATCTTCAAATACAATCACAATTGCAGCATTCTTTGCTTCTTTTGCCTCTTATGTCAAGCATTGAATCAAGTAGCCAACCAGCCATCATGAACCCCCAATTAGCTATCCCAGGGAATGATGTTGAGCAACAAACAAGCAACGAAGTTGAAGAGAAGGAGCTCGACTACTCCCAAAGGGCACAATGGCTTCGAGCCGCAGTTCTTGGAGCTAACGATGGGTTGATCTCCACAGCATCGTTAATGATGGGAGTCGGAGCGGTTAAACAGGATGTCAAAGCCATGATCCTCACTGGGTTTGCAGGGATGATCGCCGGAGCATGTAGTATGGCAATAGGAGAGTTTGTCTCTGTTTATTCGCAATTGGACATAGAAATGGCTCAAATAAAGAGAGAAAGTAGAACAAGAGATGGCAGAGAAAGCGAGGAAGTGAGCAAGAGAACACATTTGCCAAGCCCGATCCGGGCGGCTGTAGCATCGGCCCTTGCCTTTGCAGTTGGAGCAATAGTGCCGCTGCTAGCAGCATTGTTTATAAGGGAGTATAAGTTGAGGTTAGGAGTGGTGGTTGCAGTGGCAAGCTTGGCGTTGCTGGTGTTTGGAGGGGTAGGGGCAGTGTTGGGGAAGGCACCCGTGAAGAGGTCTTGTTCAAGGGTGTTGATCGGGGGGTGGCTAGCTATGGCTATAACCTTTGGGTTGACCAAGTTGATTGGGTCTATTGGACTATAAAGAGAGGTTTATTTCCTACTATGTATTACTATGTATGTTGTTTTATGTTATGAAATTGGCTAACGAGGGACTATGGAAGTGTGTTTGTGGCCAGAGGGATGATGTTATTTGTTATCTTTTTTTCTTTTTTCTTCCCTTATTTTTGTTGTATCTTTTGATATATCAATGAAGACTTCAACATTAAGTAGATCTCTGTCATACTCAAAAGGTATGCTTACATAAATGAATGAGTTGGGATCAACTAAAAATGATTGCATGGTTGGAGGGTTATGCTATGTGATGAATATTGTAACTTGGTAGAATTTAACCTTATTTTGGTTTTGCGAGTAGAGATTTTTATGATAAAACAATTGTCAAATATCATATGTTTTAAAACTCAGGTCAATAATAATAATAAAAATTATATCTGAATTGTCCTCGCATAAAGAATCCTTTCCATAGACAAAAAAAATTGTTAATTAATATATTTATGATACTTAAAGAAAAATTATAATAATAAAAAACCTATTTCTCACCTTTTTCTTAGAGCTTTCCAGTTGCCAATGCTTGCAAAATGCAAAAATTTATTTCTCACAAAAAATATTTAGTGGTATTTTTGTCACATACATGCTTTAATAATTGTAAAGTTGTAAGAATGGGACAAGAGCTAAGCTTTCTTAAGGGGTAAAATACTATTTTAGGAGTGCTTTTTCCATTTTTGCATACTCAAGGACTGCAAAGCTACAAGAAAGAAATGATAGGTCTTTCTTTTAGAAGTTTTTCAGATGTCTTTCCTGATAATATAACTCTTAACTCAGAATAAAGTTTTCTACCAGAAAAAAAAATTATATATATATATATATATATTAGAGTTTGTAATCAAAGTGGATGACATAGGAACCATGACCCATAAACGAATTGGCTTAATTCCAAACCGGGACCAAAGGGTACACATGAGCCAAGCTTGGGTTTTCACCTTATTCTTATGCCAAGCAGAAAACTAATTGCCTGAATATGTATTTGGTTAAACTGACTTTGGGCCTATGATTTAGGACTCAAAATATAAGTGGGCAAGGCCTTGGCTTACCTCTAGCAGGCTCACCCTTATTGGATATACAAAATAGAGATAAAATCGCTACAGCTCTAAATCACCATACAGTCTTGATTATCAAATTTCAGTCAAATCACAACCACTTTTGTAGCTGTGACATGAGCGTTTGGACTGTAGGGGGATTTAGAGCTGCAGACAATTTCTTTTGTACAAAAGCAATTGTATTGAGAGAGAGAGAGAGAGAGAGAGAGAGAGAGAGAGAGAGAGAGAGAGATGTAATGTGAGCTTGGATTCGGCAGGACAACTTAGAGAGTGGCTAAAGTTGGAATGACATTAGGGTTGACAAATCAGTGTTGAAAAAGTGATATACACTTTTTTAGGGATTGTTTTTTCACCTTTTGGCACTGATGTGTTGGCCCTGATGTCATTCCAACTTTAGCCACTCTCTAAGTTGTCCTACCTAATCCTCAGGGAAGTGGAGTTCTCTTGACCAAGAGAGATAAAGGAACATATATGTGATGTTCTCCCCACCAATAAATAAATATATAAAAGATGTGAGAAAATCTTCTACAGTTCTAAATCTTTCTACAATCTAGTTGGTCATACTATAGCAACAAGAGTGATTGTGATTTGGCCGAAATTCGATATTCAAATCTTGTTGGACTGTATACAGATGATCCTAGGGAAGGGTGTTAATTGCATCGCATCCCAGTTTCCACTTGTTGCGATTAAACTCACAAACTAGAGAGAAAAATGAAATAAACAAGAAACACAAAACACATAGAACACAACAATATATGTGGTTCGGCTTATAGCCTACATCCATGGGTGAAGACGGCTAGAAATTCCACTATAAACAAAGCAGATTACAAAGAAAACAAGCTCTCAAACCCTAGGCTCTAAATACACCATTTTGCCCCATTCTCTCTCTATCAAAGTCGATATCGCTATTTAGAAAACTCTAACGCTTCTTATATATGCGGTTACACAAAAAGAGAACCAAACCGGGTTGCCGGTTAGGTTGGAAGTTTCACCCCCGGACCCCTGAGCAGGAGGTGCATTGCTCCCTGCAACCCCCCAGTGAGCTCACCATCGAGCTCGATCGGTAAACGAGGTGCTTGATCACCAATACTTCTCTGAGACATCAGTAACATCTGGAACACAAGGTAGAATTGAAGCAACACTCAACACCACTCTCACACTATCAACATTGCTAATGGCTCCTAGCAAGTAGAATTATCCAACGAATGCCTTCTAACCCAGGGACAACAAAGAAAAGATGTTGTATTCAATCCAACAGAGTCCGGATCCTCTAAAATCGTTAAAAAACACTGACATACAGCAATAGTCTATAATATGGTAAGTATACAAAAGTATAAAATGTTGACCCAAATTGGGGAGTGTTCTCAATTTTTTTGTGTTGCATTGTAGAGAATTGCTGCATGTTAATGTATTTTAATAATAGTAGAGGATCTGAATCTACCAATACCCATACTTGCATTATTTTTGGAGAATGATTGTCTGTGTTGACACATGCCTATGTAAGCATGCCATTGATTGACACTTGATGTGTTTTTGAATTATTTTTTTACACCTGAACACTTTTTTGAACCCCAAACACAAATGTGTCAGCTTATAATTCACCTTAAACACTACAACACTTTATCATCACAAAAGATTTTCTTCCTTTTTTTTTTTGGTCGGTGGTATCATATATGCATTAATTCTTATGATTCACCATAAACACCACTGACACTTTGTCATCAATGAACATTTTCTTCCTTTTTAATCGGAGGTGTCATATTTTTAGCAGAGGATTTGTTTTCGGCCTGAGAGCAAAGCTTCTGCAACAAGCTTAAATATCATTAAATGGAAACTACCCTTAAAGAACCACATTTATATTAATAAATTGGAATTTTAAGATTGTACGGGAATACACGTGTTTTCTTGTAAACTTAAATATGGATCCACTTTTAACCAGCTGTCATTTTTTGAAGGCATTTAATGTTATTTAAGCTTGTTGCAGAGGATTTGTTTTAAGCCAATATAGGCAATTTTTTTATTCACACATGATGTATTTATGAATTCGGTGTCCCTTTTTAACTCGGCACACTTTTTTGAACCCCAAACACAATATATGTCAGCTTATAATTTACCATAAACACTACAGACATTTTGTCATAACAGAACATTTAATTTTCTACCTTGCATTAATTCATCCACCCATTATTTCTTTTCCACTCCTAGTACCCTAACAATCACCCATCTTGCTTTTATCCCACTTTTAACACCGTTCCCATGTGGTGCAACTAGACCACCTATGGACATAGTGGTTCTTCATGAGTGACCTAATCTGGACTTGATCTGTCTTCACTTTAATTGACATCACATTAACGTAATGAAATTTGTCAGTTGTAAAATCTTTATTGTAGTGTTCTTTGTAGTTAACATTTATCTATTTTAATCAATGCGAGCACACAGATAAGTTATTTATGTAATAGAAAAAAATTAAATATAAAAAAGAAAAACAAAGATGAGAGAAACATGTTATAATATTATTTCATTTGACTCATAAAATATGTGATTTAGATGAGAAGGAATTTATTTATTTTTCTTTTGGATTTGTTTACCACAAGGAATTAGTAAATAAAAAGTCCACAACTCCACATACCTTTTTTTTTTTTTTTTTGGTCCTTATAAAAAAATGTTCATTATACTAAAATAAGCAAGACTTAATCAAGATCATTAGAGGATCAAAACTTATAAAAACACAATTTTTTTTCAAACATAAACCTACACTAATAGATTTAGTTTAACATTATAGTAATGGCTTTTTTATACATTTGGATTTTGAAATTACAGTTATCATTGCAAGGATTGGATAACAAATCTTAGTAGTCATTGTAAAAAAAATAAAAAAATGAAAAAAGATTTCACAGTGTTATGGATCTCAGATTCATATAACAAGATACCAAAATTTTTAAACTCTGATATTTATCACGTTTGTGTTTCTTCAAATCAAATTACAAATAAAGTTTATCTGAAATAATACTAATTTGAAGAAAACAATACTATGTATGAGGCACTTTATGGTTTATGATTTTCCTTAACAGGTTCAACATCAATTAGTTAATTTCCTATTATCAGTATAAAACAAAATTGTTGTAAGCACAAAATACTCTAGTAATATTAGGGAGCAAATTGCCTATCCAGGATTTGGTGTCCAAGGCATAAGGTGACTTCATATGGAATAAATTGGGTGGGAAATTGAAATTTCATCTTACCCTTGCCCATTTTATTCCATGTGAAGTCACTTGGTGTCTTGGACACCAAATCCTAGACATAACATCTATTTCGGTAATATAACTAACAAATCAAATTGAACATACCTGGTTAATATAGTTTGAGAGCAATAAATCAAAATACCTACAGATTTGAGAAAAACCTATCAACGAAGGGATTAAAGTTGAAAGGTTAGAAGCAATTAATTTGGGTTGGTGCTGCTTGTGGTGCTCCACTACCCTTAAAGTGGTTATGTCGAGCTATCACTGTGTAGCTGTTGGAATCAATGCCCACCTCTAGGGGATATACTAACTACCTCTTTTGTTTTGCACAATGACTGAGGTCTACACTTCTAATAGCTCAGCCAATTCCTTGATTTGTATTCGTTCTATTCTCATGGAAATAAGAGGAAACCCAACTAAAAAAGAATGACGTTATGCTAAACCCAATGAAAATGAAAGAGATTTGTGATTTCTTTCAAGCTTTTTTTTTTCCCTTTTTTTTTTCTTTTTTCTTTTATATATCTTCAATGCCTTCTTATTATAGAAGACCTAGTCCCACTCGTGGTTTCCCAACATTTTAGAATAAATATTTCACAATCAATGAAATTGGTTATGATAATGTCTCTCCAACGTTTTGTAACAAATATTCCACAGTCAATAGATTTGATTATAATAACGTGTGCATAACTTGCACATTTTATTTGGTTTTGAATATTTTAAAACTTTCCTAAACAAAAAAAAATCCCCCATAAGATTCAAAATCGAATTAGGACACTTTAAAATCCATATACACATTGGTAATGTATATAAATCACACCAAATTAGGTGAAAGGGACATAAAAAATAAAATAAGTAAAATATAAATAAATATACATATCAGAGAACCATAACAAGAAATGCATAAGTATTGATGTATGAAGACTATGAATGGACCCTTGGAAAAACACCCCACGATTCAAGAAAGCTTGATGGACTTTGGGTCTAAGAACTAGACTCTGCTATTGTGAATCATCTGAGAATATTGTCATCTACATCTCTTACTCGTAATCATTGCTATTCTATCAAGTTGACATTATTTCAGTCATGCACCATACCTAGATGCTCATGAGCACCCATCCTCATATATTCCAGTAAGCACTGTTGACATCATAGGGAATGTGCACATTGATAGAGCCAAATGAGTCACCTAATGATGCGTTCTTACCCATATGAACCTACTTCATGGGATTGTCAATCACAAAAATTGGGTTACCATCACCATCGACTCAAAATCTAGACTTCAACCCCACCTCCTTTATGTATCTTCCACTAATCCTCTAGTTAGTGGTTTAGTCAGAAGATCTGCTAAAATTTTCTCTAACCTCACAAAATCTAAGGATATAACCCCATCACTTACAAGGAGCCTCATTATGGTATGTTGTAGGCGTATATGCCTGTTTTTTCCATTATAATTTTTGTTATTCGCTTGAACAATCGTAGCTTGATTGTCATAATGTAGTGACATAAACAGTACTTATATTGTTCATAGAGGAACATCGGCTAGTAGATCTCTCAACCATTTGACTTCACTTCTTAACTTCTCTACGACAATGAACTCTGCCTCCATGGTTGACATTGCTTTATATGTTTGTTTTGTCAATTTTCAAGAAATCGCTTCACCTGCTAAAGTAAACACACACCCACTTGTGAATTTCATATCACTAGTACTAATATCTAGTTCGGATCATAATAACCTTCTAGTATTGGTGGATCACATGTGTAAAGTAATCCCAAGTCTATAGTACTCATTAAGATCAGATACCTACTCAACTATTTTATAGCATAGGCTATATCTGACATTGCATTGTTTATTATGTAAGTTAGATATCCAATCACTTGAGCATATCCCATTTGATTGAATGGTTCTTATATATTTTTATCAAGATGAATGCTATAATCATATAGTGTTCCAACTGTCTTCTAGTTAAAGTGAGTAAATCTCTTTACCACTTTTTCAACATTGTGGGATTGATTCAACATCAATCTTTCATTATTTTTTGCAGATTTTAATTATAAGAATTACATTTGCCTCTCCTAAGTCTTTCATATCCAATTTGGACCTTATAAATTTATTTATGTTTTTAACAACTTCTAAGTTGGTATCAATGATTAACAAGTCATTGACATATAAATAAATTAAAACGTTAGTTTTATCTAAAAACTTGCTATGCACACATTTGTCTGAATCATTATGGTGTACCTATTTTCTACTTGAGTTTTATCAAGATTTTTATGCCATTGTTTTGGTGCTTATTTCAATCCATAAATTGATTTTACAAGCCTACATACTTTATGTTCTTGACCTAGGACTACAAGTCCTTTAGGTTGGAACATGTAGATCTCTTCTTATAAGTTACCATTTAGGAATGCAGTTTTGACATCCATTTGATGTACAACTAGTTTATATAATGTTGCAATAGCAATCATTATTCTAATGGTTATTGTTCTTGTGACTGGAGCATAGGTATCAAAATTAAATACCTTTCTTTTGTTTATATCCCAAAACAATTAATTTTGCTTTAAACTTGTTTATAGATCCATCATATTTTAATTTCTTCTTGAAAACTCATTTAATTCTTATATCTTTATTAGCTAGAGGAAGATCAACTAGCTCCTATGTATATTTTGCTAGAGTGGAGTCTAATTCATTATCTATTGCTTCTTTCCAAAAAGATGCATCTGGTGAAGTAATAGCCTGACTATATGTATATTAATGGATCATCATTTACCAGATGACAAAAATACTCAAAAGGATTCTCATTATGTTCTATCAAATAAGTGATAAAGCCATCACCTAAATCTGTTTTTCTTCTCATTCTCTTATTTTGCTTAGGTTCTATTTCACTCTCTTTTACTTCCTTATTTTCCATTCTTTCTCTTTTCAATTGAAATTCTACATACTTTTTCTGGTTTTGAGTTCTATTTCTCATTAGAAACAAGTTCTCAGAGAATTCATCATCCTTTTAACTCTATAATGGAGTTTGCTTCTAATGGATTGTTTATAGTTCTAAGAACTAAAAAACTATAGGCTGCACTATTGTGTACATAGCTTACAAACACATAGTCACTTATTTTAGGTCCTAACTTCCTCTTTCTAGGCTTAGGTAAATCTATCTTAACTAGACACCCCCATACTTTTAGATATTTGAGATTAGGTTGATAGCCTTTTCACATTTCATAGGGTGTCTTTTTTGTCTTTTTTATATGAAATTCTATTTTGAGTATGACACACAGAGAGAAAAGCTTCCCTAAACATGTCTATAGGTAACCTTGAACTTATTAACATGACATTCATCATCTCTTTCAATGTTTTATTCTTTATCTCTGCTACATCATTTAAATCAGGATAATAGGGTGTAGTAGTTTTATGAATGATGCCATATGACTCATAATAACCTCTAAAAAGGTTAGAGTCATATTCATCTCTTTTGTCTATTCTAAGTCTTTTTATTTTCTTTCCTAGTTCGTTTTCTACAATAATTTTTATATTTATTAATGAATTTTTTCTTTTTTTATTCCTTAACAAATAAAGTGTTGTGATAATCATTTATAAAGGTTATGCATAACCTTTTTTCCTCGTTTCTACATTTTAAAGATCTCCTAAGTCACTGTAAATGACTTCCAATAACTCATTTTGAGGTTTCTTTTTAACATTTTTTATTCTACACATATTTCACACTTGTATGTTTCACCATATTTTGAAATTAGTTCTAATTTTTCATTCTTTTAATATACATCATTCCCACATGTCCTAGTCTACCATGACATACATCAAGAGAATCTAGAAAATAAATAGAAGAAGATCTATTATCTTTTATTATTTTTGAAATGTTTAATACATAGAGACCTCCAATACAATACCTTTTCCTGAAAAAGACCCCATTCTTTGACATTATCAGTTTATCTGATTCAAATGTCAGTTTAAGCCCAACTTTGTTCAACAATGAACTAGAAATAAGATTGTATCTTTCTCTAGGGACCAAAAGGACATCAACACAATCCATAATCTTTCCTGAAGTCAGTTTCAATTCGACAATTCCTTTTTCCATGATAGAAAAGGAATTTGAATACCTCAGATACACCTTCTTTTCATTCACTACTGCTTTGTAGGTTTTGAAAGTGTTTCTATCATAGTATACATGATTAGTGGCACAAGTGTCCACTACCTAGTCCATATTGTTTGCTACATAGTTCATCTCTATAACCATCACAATGATTTTCTCTTTTTCTAGTTTAATTGCATGTATATTTGCACCTCTCTGCCTATTCTTTCTAAATTTGCAAACTTCTGCTCTATGGCCTGGTTTTTCACATACAAAGCAGTCTCTTCTCATCCTGTTACCCTTGCTAAAGTTCTTATTTGAACTTTTTAGTGTTCCTTTTCAAAAAGTTGCTTTTATTGTTCCTCTGATTTTTCTAGAAGAACATTTGGGTGGGAAGATAATTATATTGTTTTCTCTTATTTTTCCTTCAGCCTAATAATTTATCTTGAGAGGATGTGTATGATTATCTCCTGAAATTGTAGACTCTTCTTTTTTCATTTTCATACTCTTTTGGTAATCCTTCCAAGAAGGTGGAAGTTATTCTAGAAGCATACTAGCTATGAACCATTTAGGAAGAGGCATTTCATCCACTTGTAGTTGTCTTTTCAGATTTTGAAATTGATGAATCTGGGATGAGACAAAATTTTATTTTGACATCTTGAAGTTAAGAAATTCCTGATGACTAAATGTTTCATGTTTCCCTCGTCTTTAATTTGGTACTTCTTTTCCAGTGTGGACCAAATCTCACTAGCATTTTCAATTGTGTTATAAATATTATACAACTCATTAGATAATGAGTTGGGAATTGCATTACAACAAATCTTGTTCCCCTTCAATTTCGCTCCGAATTTGGTAGGACAACTTAGAGAGTAGCTAAAGTTGGAATAATATAAGGGCTGACACATCAGTCCCAAAAAGTGAAAATCATGCTCCAAAAAAGTGTATAACACTTTCGGCATTGATGTGTCAGCCTTAATGTCATTCCAGCTTTAGGCACTTTCTAAGTTGTTGTACCAAATCCCGACTCCTTCAATTTTGGTTTTATATCTGATCAAGTTGTCTCGTACTAATCAGTCACTTCTACCATACGTTCATATAGAACATAGGCGATTTTCACCATCTCGAATAGAAACATGATTCATTGTTGCCATCTCTTGAAGAAAAAACCATTAAAAGGTTCAATCTTGTATACATCACGTACAGAGTAGTCCATTAGAAGATAATTCTTATTAGCTAGTTGTAAAGTCTTTCTTTTTTAATTTAAAAACCTAACACTTATCCTATAGCTTATAATTCTTTATAAATTACTACAAATTCTTTTTTTTGTTTTTTGTATCTATCACTGCATGCACATTTTTTTCCCACCTTATTATAGAAAAAAAGTGTATAAATAAATTTAATATGTGCAACTCAAGCGCTAAATAAGGGAAATCAATGTAGAGATATGCAATAGGAGCAAGTTTGGTTAATAAAAGAGCCTTTTAAGATTTCAAATCTATCATGAACTCTTTACTTGGGTTTTGTACAAGTCTCAAACGGAGTAACTATATCTATCCACTTTAAGATTTTAAACAAAATGATACAAGATTTCAAAGCGTTATGAATCTGATGTAACATTACTCAATTCAGATTCATATAATAAGATACTAAAATTTTTAAATTCTAATATTTATCATGTCTATGTTTCTTCAAATCAAATTAAATATAAAGTTTATTTAAAATGATACTAATTAAAAGAAAACATTATTATGTATAAGACACTTTATATTACGTGATCAGTATATAAAGGTATTGTTGTAAGCATAAAATACTCTAGGAATATAACTAAAGAATCAAATTGAATGTACCTAGTTTGGGTAGTTTGAGAGAAATGAATCAAAATACCAACAGATTTGAGAAGAACCTAACAATGAAGAGATTAAATTTGAAACGTTAGAAGCAACTGACTTGGGCTGGTGTTGCTCGTGGTACTCCATTACCCTTAAAGTGGATATGTCGGATTTTCATTATGTAGCTGCTGAAATCGATGCCGTCATCCAGGGGATACACCAACTACCTCTTTCATTCTACACAATGACTAACTGGTTTGCACTTCGAATAGCTCAAATGATTCCTTGATTTGTATTCATTCTATTTTCAACGAAATAAGAAAAAACCAACTAAAAAACAATGACTTTAAGCTAAACCCAATGAAGAGGAAAGAGGTCTGTGATTTCTTTCAAGCTTTTCTTTTCTTTTCTTTTTTTTTTTCTTTTTCTACAAATCTTCTTCTTACAACTTGCCTTCTTTTTATAGAAGAACCACTCCCACTTGTTGGTTTCCCAACGTTTTAGAATAATTATACCATAATCAATGAAATTGATTATGGTAACATCTTTCTAACGTTTTGCAGCAAATATTCCATAATCAATAGATTTGATTATGCTAACATGCACATAGCTTGCACGTTTTATTTGGTTTTGAATGTTTCAAAACTTTCCTAAACAACACAATCATCACTTTAAATTCCTAATTTGATTATTCGTTACTCATGGACATGTATGAGTCAATGCCAGATGGGCTTGAAAATGAACCCATCCTAGGTAAATTTTGGATATGAAAGGATCATATTGAAAGACTTCTTTAGGATGGATTAAAACTTATGGTAAAAAACTTAGTCTTAGGTCTCCATAGTTTGCAACTACTTTGTGTTTGATGCTTTTAAGCCTATTGTTATATACAAAGTGTACAAAGACATTACTATAAATCATTAGTATGAATCCTCAAAAATAATTATTTCAAATAAAAAAAAATGCTAGATCTTATCCTTATCTTTACTCTCTCTTCTCTAACCGTATTCTTTTTTTTTTTTTTTTTGGAATTTTTTGTTATCTCTTAACTTATCTTTTTGATCGCTTATGTTAGGAGATGATTATTGTTAATAAAAAGGGATGACATTCATACAAAAGAGAGTATGAAGAAGTATTTGGTTTTGGGGGGCTTCCCCCTTGAGGTGGAATAGGAAGTTGGTCACCCTCGAAAGTCGTTCTTCTGTATCTTCTCCCCCCCTAATTTCCAACAATATATCTCTATATTTGAAAGTGAGAATATATCATTTTGTATCAGAGCTAGCATCTTGGGAGAAAACAATGCCTTCAAACATAGAATTATCATAGAAAGTGGGATACCTTAAGGAACAATTCGAAGAAGTGATCTTGCATATTGAGAAATTAACAACTTTTATCATGAAGAGATTAAGTTTATAAAGAATCAATCTCGGCATTTCAATCAGAGCCAACTGATTGCGATGAAAGCCTAAAAAGAGGACCCTAAAGAAATATTGAAAATAGTGGTGATCTGCATCGACCACCTATTCTTCGGTCCATTAAGTTTGATATTCTACAATCTAATATTGATGATCCTACGAGATGGTATTTTTAATGCTGAACAGTTTCAAGACTTCAATTGCATTTTAGAGGATCAAATAGTGGAAATAGCTATTAGTGAATGAAGCACACCATTGGGACTATGGCATGACCACATTCACTCAAGTTCTATGTGCTAGGTTCAAACCCATTAAGAATGAAGATCCGAATGGTGAACTATCTAAATTTAGACAAACATCTACAGTTTAAGGGTGTATCAATCCAAATTTGATTAACTGATGAATTGTATATCACGCTTTCTCGAGAATTTTTTGATCATGTGCTTCATCTCAAGGCTCAGAGATGACATACATGTGGGAGTAAACATCTCACAATCTAGCACTCTTATTCAAGCATTTCTAGTAGCATTTATTCATGAAGATTCTATTTCAATCTAACAATAATCCAAAATTCTCATTACACCAAAATCTACTAGAATAAAAATACCAACAATGTCAAATGGAGGAGGTCTAGTTGCATAATGATTTATCTTAGCATAAATATATAAGCGTTAAAAGAAAAGTTTGTGTTACAACTGTGATGAGTGATATAGTCCTAACCATCAATGCAAAAGATAGTTTTCCATAATTGTAGGTTATGAACAAATCTCCCAGGATGACGAGTCTGATGAAAAGGATGAACTTCGTGTGACATCATGAGGTGGATTTTAGCCCTTGAGGACAAAGGTGGTTTAAGGGGGAGGGAATGATATGACTCTTATCATTATCTTTACTCTCTCACTTCTCTAATCTTTTTGTTAGTTAAAGTGTAGATGATGATATGGTTATTGTTAATAGAAGGGAATAGTATTCATATGAAAGAGAGTAGGAAGAAAGTATTTGGATTTAGGAGGTTCCCCCTTCTAGTGGAATAGGAGGCCGACCATTCTTGATAGTGCTTTTGTTTTTTTTTATTTTTTTATTTCTAGCAATAAATATTTATATTTAAAAGTAGGAATGCATCAAAAGATCTCTAATGTTTATAATAAGAGCTCTAGGTGTGTGGGGAACATCAACTCATTCATTTTGATGAAGAACTTGTAAGTCACCAATATGGTCTTGTAGAAGGATAGTGAAGAAATCATTATCAATATGGTTTAAAACACCCAACACCTATTCGCACATATGTCACACACATGTCGTACACTTGTCACACATATGTTTTGCACACATTTTGCACACACTTAGAATGACTTAAACACATATGTAATTACTTACAAACTTATGCAACTTTAGAGACAAATCTGTTTAAATTTAGGAAGAATTAGTGAAAAACTTTGTCATTGGAAAGGTATCAAAATCTAGATTCCAACGTAATAAATGGTGAGTGAATCGGATGCAAAATAAAGAAGTTATGAGCATTTGAATGCAAGAAGGTAAGAAACAAACGAAAAAAATGATTCGGCTCAGGCTGATCGATTAGGAGGACCCCGATCAATATGGCCATGGGACCTGATCAATCAGGGGAGGCCCGATTGTTCCAGTCCTAGTAGCTTGATCGATTGGGCACCCCTCGATCAATCGGCCCTTCGGGGGATTTTTTGGAAAGTCGCTTCCTTGCAACTTTAGGCAGTGGGAGACTTTCCTATGTTGTTTATGACTCCTCTAAAGCTTATAAAATGCCAAGATCTTGACCCAATTCGACACAAAATCTAAAAGTAAAGGAAAGAAGAAGAATAAAGGAAAAGTTAGGGTTTGAAAAGGTTTTTGAGATTTTTGTAAGAATGAACATAAAGCTTTGAGTTAGTTTCATTTTCAGATCAATAAAGTAAATAAACTAGAACACTTTGACATCATTTTGATTGTTCTTTGGTTCATAAAACACACTTTGAATCTCATTTTTCAAGAAAATCATGTATGTTTTGGATTGTTTTGGTTCCATAGGTTCTTAGAATGATGAAAACTCCACTTTACAAATTACTTGAACACTTTGCATCATTTTTGTATTTATCTTAGCTTTTTAAATTCATTTGTTTACAAGTAGGAATCATGATATTTTTAATTTTCTTAGGTTCTTTTACATGTTTTTGAAAGGAAAAAAATTTGTTTTAAAGCAAGTTTATGTTCTAACTTTTGATTTTAATTTAAATAGGTTCTTAAAAGATTTTAATTTGTGTTTTGCAAAAGAAAAAGAATATTATACTCAGTTCTTAAATTATTTTGAAAAAATCACATGTTTTTTAAAGGAGTTTTCAAAAGATTTTTAGTAAACATATTTTTAAAGGTTATTTAAAGGATTTTTATGTGCTAATCCATTGAGCTATATGTTTTGGTGGGTTACATCCTTTGATTTTTGTTTTTCCTTAAAGATATGCATTATTTGAATGATAAAAAAAGTGTTTAAAAGTTTAGTTTGGTAATGCTTTGATATTTGCTAGTTTGTGCAAAGTATATGTATCTCTTTTAATGAGATTATATGATTAGTTATGACATGAGACCCTTTTGCCACCAAAGAAGTATATTGATGGAGCCCTTCACCAGGTTTAAGTAAATGCCATTAGGCTTTGTTGGGTCACATTAATTGATGATGTCTGTTTGATGCTTGCCACTAGGTGTGAGATAGTGGTGTCTGACCATCAGATTATAGATGAGTTTATTCTATTTTGTTGTGTTACCTGTTATCTAGTAGCACATCATGTGTGTTGGATTTTCGGTATATGATTTCGTTATCTATGATCTAACTCGCAGCACGTGTGGAGGATTCAGATATTTATTTTAGCAGGTCTCATATATATTTATATGTGTGTGTGTGAGTGTGTGTGTTTCAATGATATGTTCTATTCATTTATGTTTTTGTATTATGCTATCTGTTCAGTATTTCATTTTGTATTTTAAATTATGTTTCTGTTTAGCTATGAATATTGATTTCAATTTTGATCTAGTATTTGTTCTTAGTCCAAAAAGCATTATTTTCAATAAGTAAATATGATAAGTAATTGTTTTGAAAAGCATGCCCAGTTCTGTTTTATTTATAAAATTATCATGCTCATTGATCCAAGTGTTTCAATATGTTTATTTAAATGACATTGATATAAATGGATTAATATCACATGCTAAAATTCATTGCCTTACAAATATAGGTTTTGGGGCGCTACATGCTTGCTAACACACAAGGTCAATTCCGGGTCTAGGAACACCAGATATAGTAGTAAAAACCCTAAACAAAACCCATGTCTCTCATTAGACAGTAGTTAATTCCACCCCCAAAGTCTTTAATAGTAACTCAAACAAGGAATACTCCAATGTTATATCTGTACAAAATTAAGTACACACAATAACATTGTTAGTTTTTTTATAAAAAAATTCAAATTGTTATTTTATGAAATTTATGTTTTACTGAAAAATGTGATGTGAAAACTTGGAACCTAATGTGGAGATATCATCCTTACTTTTTTCAATGAACTAAATAGCATCATACAAAATATGGTTCTCACTTATATGTAAAAAAAACCTCTTTCCCAAGTAAGGCCAATACATATAGAAAAAAATAACAATATTTTATCTTCACTAAAGTCTCTCTCACATAAACCTTATCAAAAAGATAAATTAAAGAAACAATAATTTTAATAACTAATTATATAACTAGCCATACCTAATTGGGGGGAGAGAGAAAGAGAAGTGTGAGATGGTAGAGATGTGTGTTAAATTGATAAAAAATGGAGAGAGGTGTGTAAGATGGTAGGGACGTGGGAGACAGATTTATAGATTGGTATTGTAATGCCCCTGAATTCGGATTCAAATATGGATCCATATTGCTCTAGATTTGGATTCGTTACTATTCAAAAATCCAATAATCAAATTGGCCCAAGTCCTGGGATCACAAGTAAGATTTAATATAGTCCACATGTTCTCATTTGAATTTTCTTAAGTCCACTTAATCCAATAATCATATTTCAATAGTTTGTAGAAGTGTATTCAATATCTACTAAGATCATAGTAGTCCAATAGTATTAGATCAAAATAGAGATATCACTAAGGTGACCTCTCACCCAAATATATAAAGGGAAATATCTACTAGTCTGAAAATATGATCCTAATACAAAAAGGGGGATCTCAAAATATGTCCAAAATAAGGATAAAAAGATAAAAGATAATTGTGGATGCAATAACAAGTCCCTCGAATAGAAGACCTACAACAATAGTTAGTCTGAAAAATAAACGGTTGGGTTAATCCCAACCTCTAAGAAATCTAGCAGACTATAAATAATCTGAAGTAAATTACATATCTGTATACTAGCATGTCCAAAAGTCAATACAAAGCTAAACTGATATCAAAGTAGTAATCACAAGCATGCTAGTACAGAAATATCAATAATCACACGTCACACATAAGTCAATGGTTTAATATAAAGATATAAGTTTGAATAATAATTCAATGCAGAGGTCAAAGCTCACAAATTCGATGACATATGTTAGTCTTGAGAGATCCAATGTTCTATGATTTTGTAGTATTCAAAGTTCGATGTTCAAAGTGTTCAAAATCTACATGGTTCATAATATTCGGATATTCAATATTTAGAGTTCAAAGATTCAAAGTGTTCTGAGTTCATTGTTCAAAGTGTTCAGAGTTCACAAGGTTCAATATTCGAAGGAGTTCAAAGTTCAATATCCAAAAGGTCAAAAGGACACACTTAGCCTAGTTTCAAGGCCCACATGATCAAAAAGCTCAAAGTCCAAAAGGATTCACATCAATAAGTTCAAAGGTCCACATAGTTTCACATATCTCCGAGTACTCACATATAACCCTATGAGTGGAGCTCAATATCTCCGAATGCTTACATACAGCTCTACGAGTGGGGCTCATATATCTCCGACTGCTCGCATATAGCCCTATGAGTAGGGTTCACATATCTCTGAGTGATCGCATACTACCTTACGAGTGTGGCTTAAATATCTTTGAGTGCTCGCATACCGTCCTACGAGTGGGGCTCAAATATCTCCGAGTGCTTGCATATAGCCCTACGAGTGGGGCGCTCACATATCCTCGAGTGCTCGCATACTGCCCTAAGAGTGGGACTCACATATCTTCGAGTGCTTGCATATAGCCTTATGAGTGGGGCTTACATATCTCTGAGTGCTCGCATATCTCCCTACGAGTGGGGCCCACATAGTTCATATATTCGAAGTCCAAAAAGAGGTTCATATCAATAAATCTAAAGTTCCACATGGTTTCAATAATTGAAATGTTTCTATAATGTGTAAAACATTCGTAAACATCACATTTTCATATATTAATCATTTCAAGGGCATATGGTTCACTTAGATTCAATGTTAGTGTACAATTCAATATTTAGAAGTTTGAAGTCATAATGATTCACTAAGATGTCTTATAGAGTCAATGATTCAAACATGTAATGGGATTCGAAGGTTCATATAGTTCACATAATCGTATAGGTGGTATAGAGTTTAATAGATTCAATGGGTTCAATATATTTTCACCGAAATTCAGAATTTCACATGTATTCAAATGAATCAAATCATAGAGATCAACCAAAATTACTTCTCGTGTTCTAAACAAAAAGCAAGACATGGTTACCTTTCAACTTAATCACAAATAAAATAGATCTTGAAAGATTCACAACTTCACATAGATTTTCAAAGATTCACATAGGAAAAGTTTAGATTTTATATGTTCTAAAGGATTCCTTGAAGGAGATTAGTCCACACAATGTCTAGGATCAATAATCTTTCACAAAATAGGTGTAGATCTAAAGAACAAACAAGATCCTATGGTCTCAAGTATAGGTTTGCAGAATTTTTAGAGACTCCAATAAGGAAAAAGTCATTTCAAGCATAAGGAACATGTAAACTTACTAAACAAGATAAAAATCATAGATCTAACATGTTTCAAGGATTTGAATTCAAATAATTCTAACTATTTTAGAGAATTCCATGTACAACATCATATAATCTGAAATCACAAGAGGGGTTAACCTCAAGTCACCTATAGAAAACAAGATATACTTAGTAGAGAAGCTTAGATCTTAAGGCTTATAAGGTTGAACAGCTTAGAGCATGGGTTTTCACAAACTTTCAAAGATTCCAAAGAGTTTCCACAAAAATTAAAGAAATTCAAAGAGAATTTACATCATCAAATCCATAGTAAGTAAGATTTCTTACTAAAGAAACTCCAATCCAAAGTTTAAAGAATTTGATCAAGACTTCCAAGCATTTCATAGATTTCAAAAGATTCACATACAAACTCCAAGGATCAAAGAGGAATAGACATCATAAAATCCGTAGTAAGCTAGATATTCTTACCAAAGCATAAATCCAAGGTCTTCAAGCAAGAAACCTTCACTTCAACCTCTATTCACACCTTGCTCTATAAAATAGTTATAGTTATAACATTAGAAGAATGAAACTATAAGCCCATCCAAGGGCTGCAAAAATGGCTTAAAGATTTGAATGCATTTAATGCAAAATATCTAGATTTTAGCTCATCTGATCACTAGGGTTGCTTTTTGATTTTTTCAAACCCTCTCTCTATTGTCACTCGTCGTGAGTTCTCGAGTTTGGAAATCAGCTGAGTCAGTGTCAATTTCAGAAGTCACGGATGCTCCAATCGTACTGGTCTAATCATAACTTAATTACGAAAAGGGTAAGGGGGTGAATTCATAGTTTTTTTACCTAAAAAGCTCTCAAATGCATTTTGAAAGGGCAAGATGGTAAAATTGATTTGAGAGTTGCCTAAGGATAGATGACCCGGGGTTTAGGTGATTCACAGCTTCTAACTACGTGAGATTATGGTATCCGAGTAGGAAATTAGGTCAAAAACCATTTTTTGAGCGATTTGATATAATTGGACAGGGAATGTTGTTGATTCTTCTGTAAAATGCCACCTTAGGACATATTCGAGGGATTTGAAGTTTGGGGAGTCTTGGAGCTACAGGAGTTGATAGATTGGTTGTTGGATTCCTGGGTAGTTGTCAAGAGTTTTTCGAAGCAAAGTCGCTTGAAGGGTTTCTGTAGCTGTCTGAAATCGGGTAAAATTGAATGGCCAAACATTCTCTAAACCAGGAGTTTATGAAATGCTTTATTGAGAATATGGGTGAAATTGAGAAAATGGCTCTGACCTTGCTACATTCCAGGTCTGGGAGAGCTTTTAAGGGCATTCCATGTGCCAAATATAGACAAAGTGCGCTTTTTCTAGGTTTGGGCTGAAATGATTGCTTAGGCCATAGATTTTCCACAAATTAGTATGGATCTGATAGTCTTGAGGCTCTGAATTTATAGTGATGTGGCCATTGACTATCTGAATTTCTGATTTTAGATGCACTCCCGGGAGTCGATTGAGCACCTGATTTTTAAATATGATTTGTCGCACTTTTTGGAGTATTTGAGGGAATCTTGGCAGATAGGATTTATGAAAGTTCCTGCTCCTTAGACAGTTTTTTGAAGGCCTCATGATTCTGAAGAAATGGACACTGACTGATCCTGATTTAGAGGTCTAGAGAATGTTTTGGCTTTATAAGAGTAAAAAAGTAGGAAAACGGCCTTTTGACCTTTTGGGGAAGATTTAAAATTTCTTAGAGGTTCGAGATTTCAAAACTCTCTTCTCAGACTTGGAGACTTGAAGCTAAGGCCAAGGCTGAGATTTAGCAATTAACCTTTCTAGATTCGGAGATCGGATGAATCTCTGAGAGTTTTTACAAGGGTTATTTCTTGGTTAGTGTTATCATAAATTAAGAAATTGGTTGTTGCCGTTTTCGAGCAGTGTTTGATCTGTGATGAGTTCCTTAGAGTAGGGAGACTCAAGGATGCATAGGATTTTCAATTATACCATTCGGACCACGAGAGAGGCTCTAAGGATCCTTTGAGGTTCCAAGGGTAGATTCTTTGAGTGGAAAGGGTAAAATGGTAATTTGTTGCCTGCGGGTTGAAAAAAGTGAAAATGAGAATTCCTTGCTTGTGATGATTCATGACAAGAAGGCTTATGTAGGCAAGAGAAATTCAACGATTTGGATGACAAATAGTGAGTATTAAGCCTTTGAAGGTAAAAGGGTAAAATGGTAATTTTTTCATCTATAATGCTTTACATGAGAAAGGCTTATAGGAGGTGAAAAACTTATTGATGACATGAATGGGGTTATAAAATGTGGACCCTCAAAGTCCTGTTAGTGCTTTTGAAAGAGATTAGGGTTTATCCTAAAATGGTGCATTTTGGGTTGTAATAGGGTGCGTTGACTAATTCATTTGCGACTGGAGTATCTGAAAAGACCTCTTTGGGGATGCCTAACCTCCTAGAGTCCAAGGTTGCTCTTCCTAAGCCAAGGGTGCTTAGAGTCTTGATGCCTAAATGTTGTCGTGTTGTCCTTATGCTATCACATGACCCGAGTCAAAATTTGGGTGCTGACACTCACCTAGTCAGATTTTCAATCTAGGTGTCTCGAAACCTTTTTCCAATAGTAAAACCTCTAAAAAAATTAAAATCCATCGGTCATTGGGTTATAGCAAGATGTCATTGTCAGTGATTAAATAAACTCCTAAAATAATTAAAACTTGTCGACAATCGAAAAATAGCAGTCGTGAGAGAGGATCCGAACAAACAATTGATGATGGTTGTTGAACGTGAATAGAGAGGTGGGGTTGTTGAAGAGGGTTGTTTTTAACTAAAGGGGTTTTATCTTGAATTTTTTTAGCAACTTGTCACATGACCTGTAAGGCAAGTCTCTAATCGGTCACTAAGTGGCAGAAGAGGATCCTTTATGGATCCTTTGGTTTATAGTATAATACGTTATGAGTTGAAGCATTTAATGCTCATCATTTTTTTGAATAAAAAAAAGAGTAAAACCTTTATATATATAAGAAAGTGGGATGACAGTTGACATGGGGTGTTCCATCATTTATGTGGCTAATGTTGGTTGTAATAAATGGCACGATATCCTCTATGATGCCCCTTGAGGCAAGACACAAGGGGGTGGGGCCCATTCATTTTTGGGATGTCCCATCTCCCCAAAAGTGAATAGGCCCCACCCCCGTGTGTCTTGCCTCACGAGGCGTCGCAGAGGATATCAATCGGTAATAAATGCCCTTCTCTCTTGGTAAATTAGTGGAGAATCGAAAGGAGTAGGGGTGTGGCTAATGTAGGTGCATTAAATGGGATTCATATCCTTTGGTCCACAATGTTGGTCCAAGACACAAAGAGGAGGGGCCCACACATTTTCTTGCAAGTTTATTTTTCAAAAAATATGTGGACACCACCTCCTTTGTGTCTTGGACTATCAGTGGACCACCAACATTGTGGACCAGAGGATACGGCTCCCATTAAATGCACCATACTTGGCCCCTTTCCCTCTCAGTGAATTACGCACACCCGCCTCTCCCTCATGGTGAATGACGCACAACCACCTCTCCTGGAAAATGATGCACATCCACCTCTCTTTCTTGGTGAATGAGGATGGCAACTTCTGGACAATTCCCCTCCCCTATGTTATGAATTTAAAAAGAAAAAAAAGGTAAAAAAAAGGGTGTGGTGTTTATGGCTTGGAACCAAGCCATCCAATATGACTTGGTTTTGGTTGCTAAGCTTATTAAACCCACATATAAGGCCTAAATATAGCCCATAAAGCCTGTTGATGTATGTTAATCTCATGGTCAAATAAGTAGTGGTATGTGTCTTGTAAGTGTCCTATGATCTCATAAGTTCAAGACACGAAGACACGAAGACAAGAAGAACCAAAGACCCAAAGAAGAGACTGGAAACTACCTCGAAGTTGGCACACCAAGAAAGGTATAAAGCATGCATGCATATCATTTTAATACCTTAAAATCAACCTAGACATCGTGTTAGGTCTCTCACAAAAGCCCAAGCCAAAAGACCCAAGGACAGACCCCCCAAAGTGCCCAAAACAAAATTCAAAAATTGGGAATCGTAATCAGTTGCGGATCATGCAATCGATTATGAGTGAAATGTTGAACACTGACTGAGACTCTCGAGGCCAAAACTTATAAGCCGTAATCAATTTCCATATCGATTTTGAGAAATTTCCCAGACTCGAAATCGATCTAGGATCAAGTAATCGATTATGAGTCTGAGTAAGGGTCATAATCAATTGTGAGATCCGAAATCGATTATGGGTTGTAATCAATTGCAGATCAAGCAATCGGTTAGGAGGGTAATTTTGGAACTTTTTTAAACGCAAAATATAAGGAGAGTTTTTCAAAATTTAAACTTCATTTTTCAAATCCAAGGCTCCAAAATGTTACCTTTTATAAAATATTCCAATTCAAAGGCCATGGGTGCTCCTCAACCCTATAAAAGGCAACTTTTCCCTTTAGGGTAAAGGATCTCCAACACTCTAAGATATTTTAGAGAGAGCTAAAAGGCATACTATATTGAGAGCTTCCTCCACTGTGAAAAACATCATTATCCACTAGTTTTTGAGCTTGAGTAGCTAGCATACTTCACTATATTCTCTCTCTCTCTCTCTCTCTCTCTCTCTCTCTCTCTCTCCTCTTGCATACCACTCTACTACCATTGAGGAGAAGTTGTGGTTAGTTCTTTCCCTAGAGAAAACTCATATTTTACTTAGCTCAAGGACCACTAGAGTCAAGTACTTAGAGCTTATGGGTACCTAAGCCATACTAGCTCAACAAGGAGCACCCAACTTTGTGCAACTAGCAACATCAACCAACTTGTGAAAAAATTTGTTTAACTTTGCATTCATATTCGTTATTGTTCTTGCTTTGCTTCCATCGGAGACACCGAAAGTAGTACACACTCACCAGAGACACCGAGTGTTGTTGTTTACCTTGCTTGTGAGCAAGTAGTTAAGTTTGTATATTGACCTAGGTTGTAATAGTATCTAAATGAAATATTCCTAAGCTCGATAGTGAACTTTAGAAGAGTGGACATAGGCCCAAGTGCCTAACCACTATAAATCTCTTGTTGTGGTTTGTTTGTGTGATTGCCTATCTCTTTACTTGAATGTTTTATACTACTCTTGCATAACACATTTGACATAATACTTTAGTAGACACATTGGAGCACACACACACAATTTGGGCTAAGTTAAAGAGGATTAAAATCAACCACAACATAAAATTGAAAAATGCATAAATGAATTGTGAAATCCTATCCCCGCTCTAGGATTACTTTAGAGGAATTTTAATTGGTATTAGAGCCTAGGTTACTCACAGAGGGATTAACCTCCTGAGTATGGTCCTAACAAAAATCCTAGATGGCTAGAGAAGATACTGGTTTGTCCATTAGCACTCCTCCATTTTTCAATGGAACAGACTATGGCTATTGGAAATCTTGTATGAAGATATTTCTAAATGCCTATGACTCGAGGGCATGAAACGCAATAGTCAATGGCTATACACAGCCCAACAAACCAAGAAGTGAGTGGACCCCACTAAGGCGGATGCTTAGAAGTTCAACTTTAGGGCATTGAAAGTCATAGCAAGTGGCCTAGCCCCATATAAGTTTAGGAGCATAGCTCATCTCAAAATGGTAAAGGAAGCGTGGAAACTTTTATCCATTACTCATGAGGGTACAAATCCGATAAAGATGTCCAAGCTTCAAATGTATACGACACAACTTGAAACTCTTAGGATGGAGGAGGATAAAGAAATCTCCTAATTCAATGCCACGTTATGAGGAGTCTAGGTGAGGATATTTCCGAGTCTAAAGTATTTAGAAAAGTACTTAGGTCCCTCCCCAAAAGGTTTAGGCCTTAGGTAATTGCCATAGAAGAAAGCAAAGATCTAGAAGTTATGATGCTAAAGGAGTTGATTGGCTCACTTTAAACATTTGAAGCAGCCATTAAGGAACCTACTAAGAAGAAGGGCATTGCCCTTGAGGTAAAAGAACCCTCCAAATCAAATGAAGATTCAGACGATGACTTGGCCCTTGTTTCCAAGAGGATTAAGAAGTTCTTTCAGAGAAATATTAAGGATTACTCCAAGAATAAACAAATGAGAAAGTCTTACCTAGGCTATAAAAAGAAGAATGACTGCTTTAAAGAACCTCCTATTTGCTATGAGTGTAAAGGAAGGGGACATATTACTGAGTATTGTGGCAATAAGAAGAACAAGTACAAGTTAAAGGGTAAGGACATGGCTATCACATAGGATGATGAGCCTGAGACTTCAGAACATGAATCCTAAAGTACTAAGGAAGCTCCCTCACAAGAGATTAAACCCTTTATGGATTTTGGTACTCCCATGAGTTCACTTTTAAAAATAAGTGACTCAAGTAGTGAATATGAGGGAGAATATAAAGAAAATGATGAGATCTATGATGCACAAGAAGCATTCAATGATATTTTTGTGCAAAGTGTAGAGTTGGGGAAGAAGAACAAACAACTCAAGATGGAAGTTATGGAGTTGACCGAAAAGTCAAAATCCCTTGAAAACACCATCTCTACTCTTCAATAAGAGTCTTCATAGAAAAGTGATCAGGATAATGAAATTTCTAAAAAAAACTACTTGCTTCTATGTGCCAAGGAAGAAATGAGCCTTAAAATAATGAAACTAGAAAAGAAACTTAATGAAGCTAAACTATTTCTAGGCCTAAAAATGGATAATAGGAAGCATGAAAAGAGAAAACTTCTTGAGGACAATCAAAACTTTTTCAAAAAGGTCCATGAGCTTGAGGAGAAGCTAAAAAACATAAAAGAGGTTAGGAATGAGTCTCATAGTGATGCTTCACTCATCCAGGAGTTGGAAGACCAAGTTAAGACTTTGAATGAGAGGAACCAATCTCTCAACTTGACTTGTGTTCAACCCACAAGGAAGTCCCTTGATTACCTTAAACAAATCAAGGAGCTTGAAAAAGATAAGAGGAAGAACATCTCAATGCTTTCCCAAGGAAATGAGAAGTTTGAGAAGATGCTCACAATGGGTAAAGAGTATGGGGATATGATAGGATTAGGTTATAATTCCGAGACCAATGCCTCCTCCTCAACTCAAGGACCCAAGAATAGTTTTGTCAAAGCCAAATGATTTACTTAATCACCTCCACAACCTTCCAAGAAGGGATAGGAAAAGGTGGAACCACAAAGACCTTATCAAAGGTCAAAGAAGATTGAGAAGAAAAAATCTACCTCATGCAAAGGTAAAACACCTATTAGTCAAGCTAAAGATTGTAAGAGATTTATGCAACCCCAATCAAGATCCTATACATAAGTGGTTGGGAGTAGACCTCAATCCAACCAAGCATCTTCGTCTAAAACAGCTCAAGGGATGAGCAAGCCTTATTCTGATGCAAAGGATGGAGAAAATTTCAAACAAACAAGGCTTCGACATCTAGAGTATTCTAAGGGAATCCCTTCTCACTTCTAGGAAGACTAAGGCACAACTTAGTTAATATAGGAAACCTAGAAGAGCCTAACAACCATTCCATAATGAATAACCTAGAAGGAAGACAACACGATCCCATGCACCTAGAAAGCCCTTATTCTATTGCTACTATTGTGGCTTAGAAGGACACATTAAGGTGGATTATAGAAAGATGACAAATGACATGAAATCCTAAAGAATGTAATCTTGAAGAATGCAAAGTGGGAAGAATGCCAACAAAAGAAACTATTTTAAAATGTTGAAGATAGAAATTTTTAAAGAACGAAGGATTTAGCCCAACAACAAAGTGCTAAAAGATAAATATCTAAACCTCCCAAGGTTGAGAGAATATGGGTAAGAAAGGATGACCCGAAGTGTTTGGTCATTCAACCCGCACTAAGATCCAAAAGTTCATCAAGATGGTATCTTGATAGTGGGTGTTCTAGACACATGTCCGGCGAAAAGAGACTTATTTACCAAACTTGAGGATGTTCAAGGT